>JBBPKN010000461.1:0-39472 GCA_038089275.1 Pulveroboletus cf. rosaemariae
TCTGTTCCTGTTCCTTTGTGCCACTCTTTTCCCTATCATCCCTTAGTTTCAGTTTGACATTATTCGACATTGTCTCCTCTGACATCTTCATTTGTATCTAGGATGCATTGGCACCTGCTTTGCTTATGAGACAACTCCTTTCATATCTCCATTCCCTCCTTGGATAATCTGTCTCCCTGAGATATAAGTACTGGAGTTCAGTATCTTGTACTTCAGTTTGAATATCAACCATAATATAACATTACAATTCCCCTCCAGACCCCTTCTACCTCATGACTTGATGTTGTACCCTACCCTAAAGTCCCTCAACTTATTCCACAGCTTGATGTCATGCCTCTTGTTGGAAAAAAGTTCTATAGCCAATCCTGAACCTCCAATAGTTTCCAACTCCTCTGTAAATCAGAGCACTCAGTACTGGCATAAGGACGCACCACATAAGGTGAAGCCAAGCCCTGTCCACTCCAGAGTTATCCAGAGTACCCCCAGAGTATGTCAAAACGTTTATAACAGGATCTCCCTGTTCTTGTGTCTGTCCTTTTGGTTGGTCTTTCCTTCCAGTCTCTCTCCTGTCTTTCCAGATCCTTCCAGACCATTTCCATTTTGCACCTTACACTGTCCCTGGTACCTTTTCTTTCTGGCTCCTAGTTGACAATGGGACATTGACCTTGAGAAGGGGATAGCATCTAGTGACCACACTGGGAACTGCTGCTCACACCTAGCAGTCCAGTCCCCCTGCACTCTTGCCCTTTCTCCGTTCCCACTTGGCTCTCTGGTCCCTCTCCAGTCTCTTCCACCATAGTATCCAGGCCACCTGGTCAACTGTCTATCTTTATGCAATGACCAGACATGCTCTGCACCAATTGCCCCCTCTGACCACCTTGACCACTAGTGCAGTGCCTGACTCCTACCTATGTCAACTATACCCAGCTTCAATCATTTCTGGTCATCTCCAGCTCTTCTCCAAGTAGCCCACCTTTCTCTTCTTATTGCTTCACACAGATAATGTGCAATTCAATCAGTATACAGACATTGGTTGTGTATAGGAGGCAAGGCCAGCAAGAAACTCTCAGCAGAACATCCACTTCTCCAGGTCCTCTTCAACTGCCACTTCGCCATTCTCCTGCTCAGCCTCAGCCTCAAGGTTAACAGAAACAACCCTTGGTCTCCCTGCCACAATGTACCCAGCCCAATGACCTTTCGCCAGCTTGATCTTAACTAGGTCATGAAGAAGCTTATTCTGCTCCTTCATCTCTTAGCAAAGGTGACCACTAACCTCTTAAATGGTATTCACAATCAGGCAATCCCCCACAGGCTCTGACCCTTCACCTCCTCTGACTGCTGAACTTCCAGATTGTGTCTGCTCTACCCCTCCAGCTACTCCTCCCATGCCTCTGGTCCCAGACCCCTGTCCTCCTGATGATTGCATAGCATTCCTTCAATCTAAAACCATATGGCTAGCTAACCTCCTCCTCGTATGCTCCAGATGCTTGGCCTGCATTAGGCCCACCCCATTGAAAGGATGAGGAGCTAGTTGTTCATCAGACCAGTATTGAAGCTCACCAAATAAGAACATTAGGAATGGAATATGTCTTTGACATTTCTGCCCCTACCTGCTTTATCAGAATCTCACCCAACTCTGATTTAGCTCCGACCACTAGCCACACAACAAACTGTCTTGCTGGCAATCAGCATGTTTCAGTTCCCTTTGAAGATAAACAAATCTCCCTTAACTCTGCCCTAGATACGACCCTTCCAACATTTGTTTTGGTCATCATTTGACTATCAGACTCTAGTCTAAATTCTGACCTTCTCTCCAGAAGTCTTTCTGATGCCCCATGTCTCTCTGCTTCTACCCCTTCATTCCTTTTCAGTTTCCCTGTCTTTATAACAGAAGCGATCATTTTGACATTGGATTTTAATCTTGTTCCTTTGGGAAATTTGGCTATTTCTTTCATCCATTCTTGGCTGTCCTTTTGTCCTCCTTATCGCCCCATGACTGCCCAAGGTACCACTTGCCTGGTCATGAGATTTTATTATGACAGGTTATTACAATTTGCAGAAACCTTACTTTCCAGACTTACTCTGCATGTTCTCTGAACTTGTTTACTCAAGGCTTGAAGCCTTCACTTCAGAAGTCATTAATCCCCTTTTTGTATCCTTATTTCCAGCTCCCCTGGGTCATTCCCAAACCCTGACCTCTGTTATGAAGACAAACTAGGGTAATTACTACACTACTCTAGTACCATTACATCTTTATCTTCATTCCTTTCTGCCTCCTCCCAGACCCCTGTCCCAAGCTCCACCACCTCTTCCACCACCTCATCCTCTTCGCCATCCTCTGGCCCACTCTTCACATCCTCTCCACTTACCTTTCATGCTGGATTGAGAATGTCGACCAGCTACACTAACAGCCAGTTCTCCCTTCTCATCTTCTGCACCACCTGGTCCCCTACCTCCCATATGGTTGCTGCCAGCAGGTGACAGCCCTCTGCCACCTGCTTAGTACCACCCTCCACTCCCTCTGAGTGAGCCCTCTTTTCAGGCCACTTCTTCTCTGCATCCCTCCAATGCCACTTCCACATTAGCTTCTCCTCCCCCAGGCATTTACACCTTGCCTTGGCCTCTTGACAGGCCAAGCATGACATGGACTTCCCCACACCCACCTCACACTCCATCCCCCTATCTGCGCACCTCCAGCATGCTGGTGCCTTCTCCACCCTCTGTTTCCCTTTGTTGTTGCTGGGCCCCACTTGGGCCTGTACTCATGCCACCTGTTGATCATCAGTGGTGCTATTTACAGGATAACAACCATGGTACTCACATTTTCTTGGGCAGCTGCCTCTACCACCCTCTGGGCCCTCTGGGCCTCCTTGGCCTGCCTTTAGGCAGTCTCCTCCACTGCCTTCTGGGCCTCTTTTGCCTTCCTCTGTTCCTTCTCCTTCCTCACCTTTGCACACCTCTTGTGCTCAGCATATTTGGCATCACTCAATGCCTCATTGTTGTCAGCACACTCCATAATGCATTCATCAGCTGAGGCCACAAGATTGTCGAATGTGGCCATGTTGTTGTAATAAAGGAAGGACAAGCTACCATTGAAGTCCCTGTTTTTATTTATGAGCAAGCCAAGAAACTATACTCTTCCACTCCATTGTAACTAAACAAGGTCACATGCTCATTACCTCCACAACTCTCTGCTTGACCCCCAATGTTACTAAAGCATGTGATCACATGCCCATTACCACACTATTGCAGATCACATGTCCATACTCTCTGCACCCCAGGCCAATGGCCTTCAAGGGTTCAGGCTTAAGGAGAGGATACTGTCATATCCTGGACCTCCAACCCAAATTCCAACCCCATTCCGACCTGGCTTACAATTGATCTTTGCATCTAGTAAGCCACTCCAGCCCTCTGACTCCCCTCCAGGCAACTCCAGCCCTCTGTCACCATTCCAGTCTTCCCCAGCTACACATGTACACTTCCCACCCCTTAGCATTATATGCTCTCCTGGGCTTCTGCTTCCAGTCTATCTCTGCTCCAGTTAAATACTACCCTAGTTCCCCTTTGTCATTTCCAGACCATCCCAATATAACTCCATTACCATTCCCAGTCAGTTACCATTACCATCATTGTTACTATTCCTGTTCCATTCCTGTTCCTTGCTTTCTTCTGTTATATCCTGTCACCCTATAGTTTCAGTCTAACATGATTGGACATTGTCTTCCCTGACATCTTCATTTGTTTCTTAGATATTTAGACATCTGCTTTACTTCTGAGTTTGCACCTGTTTCACCTCATTACCCTCCTAGATAGTTCTGCCTCTCTAAGGTATAAGTACTGTAGTTTTGTATCTTGTACCTCAGTATGAATATCAACAAAAATGACAAAAACACTCCCTTTTCTTTGTCCTTACTCTGCTTGAGTCCATGGGCTCACTCTGACCCTCCAGGTTACTCCAGAGTACCTCTGAGGACAAGCAATATCCTTGAAGGAGTTGCAAGGTCTCACCCCCATGACTAGGCTTGACTCTCCTTGTCCTGTCTGTCCCTCCTGTTGAGCATAGAGACAGCCTTCTTACCCACCTCCAACATCTATGTAAATTGGGACACTGGAAAGTGCAAGGGCACACCATATAAGGTGAAGCTGAGTTCCATTTGATTATTGAAACCCTTCCTAGATTCCCCCAGAGCCCTCCAGAGTTATGACCTTCTTTTAGCATCAAGAGTTTCATTTAGAAAGAAACTGGTTAAAAGTATACCCATACTGGTATAGGTTTTTAATAGTCTCTTTCTATTGGGATAAAGTTTTAACATCTTCCCAGATTGAACTCTTGATTGCTTTACTTGATCTTTGTCAGAATATTTGTCAACTTCCTTGTCAAATACTTCATCACTTATTGATGCCCAATTTTCCACAAAATAATGGCACAGTGATTTCTTCTTCAACTTATACTTGTCAACTTTCTTCCTAAAATTACTTTTGATAACACAGATGTAGAACTGCCTCTGAAATAGTTTTAAATCATTTTGGATTCCTTTGAACTTCCTTGCAACACTTTCTACTCAGAGATAAGTCTCCTTTCATCTGGTATTGCTTTAGATAAACAGAGCAACTTTCTTCAACACTGCTTCTCTTTATGTCCACAGTGAAACCATTTCTCTTTGTATCCATGGTGAATACTTGTCTTTCTTTATCAATTGACTATTTTCATTATCAACTAATGTTTGAATATAAGCTCTTCCAAACTTGAACTTCTTCATTATCCCCTCTTTAGGGGTGTCTTCTATCAAATAGACTTCTTGACAATCTTCATTCAGTTAAATAATGAACTAAACCACCCAAACTTCCTGATAGAAATCTTCTGAATAATGTTCTTGCTTGGTCAAGGCTTTTTGATTTCCTGTGAATCAAAACTCTCAAACTCCAAGAGTAAACCATCAAATATCCTCCCTATCTCCAAGACTTGAAGATCCATCCTATTCTGACAAGATGGTTATTATCATCAATTTTCTTGGAATCTTCTGAATTTTCTTCCACAGTACTTTAATGCTTCATTATGCATCTACTCATGTAAGAGTGTAAACTCCCTACTTTCATCTGCATACTTGAAGACTTGCTTTCTCATTTCAGTTACTCTCTTTCTACTCATCAAGGCCCTAGATGTGACCTTGACTTTCATCTGATTTTGCTTACTAAAAGACTCTGATAGTTTTATGTCATCTCAGATCTATATAGTTTATATTTATTATGGACTGTATCTTCTTCTTTCACCAAGCATTGATATTGACTTCATGATTGGAGTAAATCTTCACATATCCTCCCAGCTAGCTAGATGTCTTCACTAGTTATGATTATTGATCTTCCAATCTAAGTTTTAACACTTGGTTCCAGAACAGATTCTTTGTTTATAGACATCATGGTCTCAAAACCTAGAAACCAAAACTTCAACTGCACAGATTATTCTTGAACCTATTTCAATTCTTTCTTATCCAAGGCTTCTTCAATCATCTTCATCAAACTTTCTATTTTGCAGCTTCTGTTTTAATTCTTCAGTCTTGCTTAACCAGCTTGATGACACTGGTAAACAAAATATGATCTTCAAACAACCATCTTCATCAATACTTGCCCAAAGTCTAAAATAAATGATTTAAACTTCTACTTTTTCTTCCCAATGATCAATGTTCTTGATACTTCTTCAAATATAACAATTGACTTAAGCTTGTTATGCTCTTTCAACTTGCTCAGCAGAGGTTTTTGATGTTATGTAATGCAATATCAATAAGAGGGTTTGCAGTGAATACCTACAACTGGATGATTCTTGACAATGTGAAAGCATTTCCCTAAAACTTCTGGTCTGCAACTAAGCCTTCCATTCTTCAGTACTAAGCCTATATGATTTAATGAGTGACTTCAGTCTATGACAATTTTATGTATAATGGTTTGTGATAATCAATTTCAATGTAAGGGTTTACAACATCCACAAACAGTGATCAGATAAAATAAGGCACTAAATAATACCTTGATGTAAACCACAGTGGCCAAAGGGCTTGTACTCATGTGACAGTTGACCTAAAATGTCTTCTAGATCTAAGAAAAGGGATTGAACAGTTTTAGGATGTGCCCAGATTCTAATAAAGATTACATTCCCCTGAAGCCATTTATAAAGATTGGCTCAGCTTTCTAATGATCCTAGATAAACCAAAACCTTTTAAGGACTTGCTTAGATGTCACATCCCATGCCAACAGGCCAACTCTACTATGTCTCTGGTGCAACTCCAGTTGCTTTCATGCTTTAAGCTGTGTATTTCCTAGTTCCCTTTACCTCTGTCTTCTCCTATCTAATGATTGTTTCCAACTGTGCCTACACTAACTTTATACCATTCCAATACAACTCTGTAGATCCTCTGACCTCACTTCCTGTTCCTGTTTCTTTGTGCCACACTTCTCCCTGTTATCATTTAGTTTCAGTTTGTGTCATATCCCAGACCTCCAACCCAAACTCCGACCCCATCCCGACCTGGCTTGCAATTGGTCTTCACACCTATTTTCCCCAGCTACACATGTGTACTCCTGCTCCTCAGCATTAAACACTCCCCCAGACTTCCATGCCCACTCCACCCATCCCACTTCCAGTCTATCTCTGCTCCAGTTAAGTATTACTCTAGTTTCCCTTCGTCATCTCTGGACCTTCCTGCTATAACTCCATTACTGTTCCTGGTCAGCCACCATTACCATCATTGTTACTATTCCCATTCTGTTCCTGTTCCTAGCTCTCCCCTGTTTCATCCTGTCACCTTTCAGTTTCAGTCTGACATGATTGGACATTGTCTCTCAACATCTTTATTCGTTTCCTAGATATCTAGACATCTGCTTCGCTTCTGAGCCTGCACCTGTCTCATTTTGTTACACTCCTAGATAGTTCTGCTTCTCTAAGGTATAAGTACTGTAGTTCTGTATCTTGTACCTCAGTATGAATATCAACAAAAACACCAGAACCCTCTTGTTGTTGTCCTCACACTGTATGAGCCCTTGAGCTCACTCCGACCCTCCAGGTTACCCCAGAATACCTCTGAGACTATGCGATATTCTCAAAGGAGTCGTAAAGCCTCACCCCCATGACTGGCCTTGTCACCCACCCTGACACCTACGTAAATCGGGACAACAGAGAAGTGCAAGGGCATACTCCATAAGATGAAGCCGAGTCCCATTTGACCATTGAAACCCTTCCCAGATATCCCCGGAATTCCCTGGAGCACCCGGAGTTCTGATCTACCTCCAGCATCAAGGTTTTCAATTACAAGAGGAACTGGTTAAAAGTATACTCGTCTCGGTATAGGTTTTAACAGTCTCTTTGAGAAGAATGAAAGGTTTTAACAGTTTGACATTATTCAATGTTGTCTCCTCTGACATCTCCATTCATATCCAGGATGCAATGGCACCTGCTTTGCTTATGAGACAACTCCTTTCATATCTCCATTCCCTCCTTGGATAATCTGCCTCTCTGAGGTATAAGTACTGAAACTCTGTATCTTGTACTAGAGTTGGAATATCAACCATAACACAATGTTATGATCCCCTCAGACCTCTCCTACCTCATGACTTGACATTATGCCCTACCCTAAGTCTCATAACTTACTCCACAACTTGACATCATACCTTATATTGGAAAAGGCCCTATGACCTATCCTGAACCCCTGGATTTCTGATCCCTCCATAAATTGGGGCATCCAGTACTAGCATAAGGGTGCACCACATAAGGTGAAGCCAAGCCCCATTCACTCCGGAGTTATCTGGAGTACCCCTGGAGTACATCACAACTTTATAACATTAGGTCTTAAAGTTAATCTGCAGAAACAAGAACAAAATGGAACAGTTTTATTGTATAATATCAGTCTATATTCTTTTTTTATCTATCCAAGGATAATGTCAATAGATTCTGTAAAGTAAAAACTTGCACCTGATCAAGTATTGGTAGCCTTAATCAAGTATTATGGTATCAGATTCCATATAATGCTTCCTAACCCTAAATGGTGTCCAGTTTTGAGAGAGTATGCAGATTCAGTGTTGAATTCAGATTAAATAGAGGGGTATGATGACTTAAAGGGAGGGTTAACCCCTAAGGAGCCAGACTGCCTGAGTAACCATGTATTGACAGAGGATAATATAAGACAACAGGTAATTAAGGCTAGGAAGCCTTAATTAAAAAACTATCTACTATATATACTATCCAGGATGGTGCATGGATCATCAGGGCTCAGGGTTATTTATTTAAATATAGTAATAGAGCATAGGGCATGTTGACTAAGAATATGACCAATAGGCCATGCAGATAAGGTATGTATAAAGAGGCTATGTAGAATAGAAGTCAAGGATCTCAGAGTAAGTGGAGATTAAACCATGCCCTCAACCATGGGGCCAAGAAGATCCCATCTAGAGATCTGCCACAATCAGATCTGACCCTCATCTAGATCTAGAACCAGATTTATCAGAGATTAGATTGGAAGATGATCTATTATCTGAGATACTAGATTTAACCATAAGCTATGCCTTTAACTCAAGAGAAACTCTAAATAAACAACTTAACCATATCCTAGGGTTTATCCTTGTTTGACATAGAAGTCTCACAATCACATGTCTTGTCACATGACTTTTCTGCTAGCAAGCTTGTTATTTGTAACACACTGTCTCTTTGCCAAATCTAAAAAATGTAAATTTTATACTACTTCAACTAAGTATCTCAGATACCAGCTCTCCTCTTCAGGGCTTACCATGTTCCTTAAAAAGGTTCAATCCATTCTGAATTGGCCCAAGCCTCACAAAGTTTGCAACATCCAGTTTTTCCTTAGTTTTGCTAATTTCTACTGCTACTTTATCTGGGGCTACTCCAATATTGTCATTCCCCTGACTTATCTCATCTGCAAATTAGCTCATTGGGATTTTGACACTTCTTGTCATGCTGCTTTCCAGTGCCTCAAAGATGCTTTTACTTCAGCTTCTATTCTGACCCATTGAGTTCCCAATGCTTCTCTTATCATTGAAACTGACACTTCAGACTATGTAATTGCTGAAATCCTTTCACTCTGATGTCCAGACAATCAGGTCCACCCTGTCACTTTCTATTTACATATACTCACCACATCAGAACTCAACTATAATACCCATGATAAGGAGCTTCTTGCCATTTTTACTGTGTTCAAAACTTGGCAATATTACCTCAAAGATTCCAGTGCTCTGGTTGATGTTGTTACTGATCACAAGAACCTGGAATACTTTGCTATGTCTAAGCTTCTGACTCACCAGCAAGTCCAGTGGTTGAAATTTCTCTCTCAGTTTAATCTAATCATCCACTTCCACCCAGGTCATTTAGGTGCTAAGCCTGATGCCTTGACTAGACATTGGGACATCTATTTCAAAGAGGGGAATAGTGACTATGCCCATGTCAATCTGCACAATTTCCATCCCATGTTTATGCAGGAGCAACTCACTGCATTCCTCTAGGCTTTCTTCTTAGCATCTCTGGTTTTCTGGTCCATATTCCTTTTTAACCTCAAAACCCTCCATTGTGATATCCTCTTGGCACTTCCTTCTGATTCCACCACCTCTACCCACTTGTCCAGCACCCTCTTACCTAACTCTCATTGATCAAAAGATCCAGAAGGCTTCTTGTATTTAGAAAACCACATTTATGTCCTGAATGCCTCTAATCTTTGTCTCTAGGTACTCTATTACAAGCATGACCATCCCTTATCTAGACACTTTAGACAGAATTAAACACTGAAGCTCATCCACTGAGAATATACCTGGCCTGGCATTTGAGCATTTGTCAAAGAGTACATTTCCTCATGTACAGCTTGTGCCCATGCCAAGGTACCCTGTCACAAATCCTATGGTTTCCTCAAGCAGCTCCCCATCCCAGAAAAGCCATGAAATTCCATCTCTATAGATTTCATCAAACAACTTCCAGCTTCCTCTGATTATACCACCATTCTTGTCATTGTAGATTGTCTATCAAAGCAGTGTCTTCATTCCTACAGATAATAAGGTGATCTCCTTAGAGCTTGCTAAACTCTTCTTACTCTGTGTTTTCTCCAAACATGGAGTTCCCTCCCACATTACCTCCAATTATGGTTTCAAGTTTGTCTCCCATTTCTTCTATTCCCTGGGTCAAGCCCTCAACATCTGCCTCCACTTCACCTTCAGCTATCATCTGGAAGATAATGGTCAAATTAAGTGAATGAACCAAACCCTGAAGTAGTATCTATGCATTTATTGCAACTACCAGCAGGACAACTGGTTTGAACTCCTGCCCCTCATGGAGTTTGCTTATAATGATGCCCTTAATGCTACCACAGATGTTTTCCCTTTCTTTGCTAACAAGGGCTACCATCCAAACATCTCCATTTACCCAGAATGTAATCTTACCTCCATCTGAGCTCAAGAATATGCCATTGACCTTGACTTACTTTATGCCTTCCTTTGTAAGGAAATAGCTGCTGCCCAAGTCAGATACCAAGAACCCACAAATGTCCAATGATCTCTGACACTGGACTTTAAAGTAGGTGACCAGATATTTGTCAAGGCTAAGTACTTTAGAACTACATAGCCATTCAAAAAACTTGCCAAGAAGAACTTAGGTCCTTATTCCATTATTGCTCAGGCAGGTTTGCTATCCTTCACACTCTGCCTTCTGAAAAACATGAAGTCTGTTCATCTGGTCTTTTATATCTTTTAACTCAAACCCTCTATCCTCAATGTGGTCCCCAATTGTGTTCAACCACCCCTACCACCAGTCAAGGTCAACAGCAAACTGGAGTTTGAAATCTCCAAAATTCTTGACTCAAAGATAGATCACAGGAAAAGGCACTGCAAACTACTATACTTGGTTAAGTGGTTAGGTTATGAAGGTACTGATGAGAAGACTTTGTGGCTTCTTGCCACTGAATTAGGTCATGCTTTGGAAACTGTTAAGAAGTTTCATCTTCAATATCCAGACAAATCTGGGCCATCTTATAATTGACTAAGTGAGTTTGTCAATCCAGTAATCTAGTTACAAGGTTTTCTACCTACTCAATGATTGCCTTTTCAACTTCCTTCTTATCCTTATCATCTACTACCATGATCTCTCTAACCTTCACACACAGGTCTGATAGCTCCTTTACTATCTTGTCAATTTCCCCATTCTCTGGCATGCTCTCCAAATCTCTGGCATCTTCTCTTTCTGCCACCCACACCCTACTCAAAGCATTAACCAGCTACCCTAGCAGCTGATTCTTGCATCTTACCTTCTGCCATACCTTCCTGCTCACCTTCCTTATCAATGCCTCCATTAGGCAACAGCTCTCAGCCATTTGCCAAAGATCCTTCTCTGTCTCCTTTGGGTCTGCCTTGCTACTAAACATCCCATCCTCTTCTGCCTTCTGTCTCCACTTTTTTTCCAGCTTTTTCTGGCCAAAGCAATCACACCTTACCTTTGCCTCTATGCAGGCAAGGCATAATGTTGACTTGCCAGGGCTCATCTCATACTCCAGTTCTCAGTCATCACACCTCTGGCACACTGGTCTCTCCTCTGCTTTCCTCTTGCCCTTGTCATTACTTAACTCTACCTGAGCTCAGTGAAGTTTCTCTACCTAAATCAGGATTGAATACTAGGCCTTGATAGCATATCCAATACTCACCTGTTTCTGAACTGCCTTCACTGCCTTCTAAACCTCCTCCACTTTCTTCCAAGTCTCCTCCTCCTCTCTCCTTACCTTTTCTTGCCACTTCTACTCAGTGTACTTGTTACAGTTTTCAAAACCTCTAGCCTATCTCTTTGCCAACTCCTTCTATGGGCTATCCTAAAGGCCCCTGCTTCAGATTTGGCTTCCTTTGTTAAGTACTCTTTTCTTATTATTGTTGCTTATCTTATTGTAGCTACTTGTGTTGCTTTGTGTACCATAGATATAATAGAGCATTCAGGTGGCTCAAGTCCTTTTTAGACTTGACCACTTGTGAGATCTGCCTTTCTTGGCCTCTCAAAGTGATTCCTTCTGTCCCATACATTTCTGAGTCCTCTTTCACTCTTATCTAGCCTGGTTTAGAGGTTAGACAGTATTCTGCTCTTGTTCTCTTCCTCATTGCTCTTATTATCAGCCAAGACTATAACAGTATTTTACATTGCCAAGCTCCTCTTTATCTTCTATGTGCTCCTCAAGGCACTTATCAAATCAGGTATGAATATGAGTGAATGGAGACATAATAAGAGAAAGTGGTAAGGAAGTCTCTGAAGTGGTATTTGTTTTTATGGGCTCCTGGCCAGCTAAACTCTGATGTGCACTCCAATCACTTACTAATCAAGAGCATGTGCTTAGTGGCCTTTAGGGATTCAGGCCTTAAAAGGGGAATACTGTCATATTTCATGCCAACAAGTTAACTCTACTCCATCTCTGTTATAGTTTGCATTTTTCAATTTTCAATCACATGGTCTTATCTTATCTTTCTACATGGTTATCTAATCTTTTATCTTATCAGGTCACGTGACGGGTCACATGATAGGTCTAGACCCAGGGCATAGAATTAGCCTCATGTCTTACACCTGTTCTTCATTTCCACTTTCTTCCATTTTAGAAGTCTCACTCCTTTTCAGCCATTGGCTATTCTCATGAGTGCTTTTCTTCCTTTTGATGGTGCCTCAGGGTCTATGGGAATTCTCCCATCAGGGTCTTGGTCTGTGCACAATTCTGTAACATATAAATACTGTAGCTTTAGCATAACTCAAGCTCCAGTCTTGAGCACTTGTATCTCTAGTACAGTGGTCTCTCTAGTGGCTCCTCTATCAATTGCTTATACTCTTATCCATTGACATCAACACCATAAGCCCTTGATTAGGGTTATAGCTCCTCATTAACAACACTGATACTGCACTTGTAACAATCTTCAGTGCAACTCCAGTTGCTTTCATGCTTTAAGCTATATATTTCCAGGTTTTCTTTATCTCCATTCCTTTCTATCTAATGTTGATTACAAATTTACCTACATTAACTCCATAACATTCTGATACAACTCCATAGTCCCTCCAATCTCACTTTCTATTCTTGTTTCTTTCTTTCTTGCCTCTTCCTGTCATTCTTTTGTTTTAGTTTGACATTATTCAACATTGTCTTGTTACAGTGTCAATCTCTGAATGACCCATCCTAACCCTAAACAGTCTGCCTTGAGAGGGTACATTAGTTTCATTGTCAGATTCAGTTTGAATAAAGAGAAGAGCAGTGTATGGACTCAGGATAGCAACTTCTGAAAAGCCATAGCATAAGTTAGGACTCAAAAGATAGCCTGTATTGATAGGCAACACTATGAGGATGATATATAAGAGAAACAAGTGGTTAAGGCTGGGGAGCCAAAACCAAGGAACTACCTGCTACTTATACTAATCCAAAGTGTGCACAGACCACTCAGTGTGTTCAGCACAATACCATATATAGTAAGAGGGCATATGGCAAGGGTAGAGGGTATGATCAAATGGGCCATGCAGTAAAGGGGTGTATCAGAAAGAGACTATGTGTTACAGTGTTGATCTCTGAATGACCTGTCCTAACTCTAAATAGTCTGCCTTGATGAGGTGCATTGGTTTTGTTATCAGATTTGGATTGAATAGAATAAGAATGATATATGGACTCAGGGTAGCAAGGCCTGAGGAGCCATTCTCACTAGTTAGGAGGAAAGAGACTATATTGGAGAAGATACAGTTTCAGTATAAGAATAACAGGTGATTAAGGCTGGGGAGCCTTAATCAAGGAACTACCTACTATTTATACTATAGCCAATGGTGCACAGACCACCTAGTCTCTCCAGCACATTACCATAAATAGGAATAGGGCATAGGGCGAGGATAAAGGGTTATGACCAATGGGCCATGTGAATAAAGGATATAGAATGGAGAGACAGTGTAAAATGGAAGGTAAGAGTCTAGGGTGAGCAGAGATTAAATCATACCCTCAACCATGAGGCCAAGGAGATCCCATCTAGAGATCTGCCATGATTAGATCTGACCCTCATCTAGATCCAGATCCAGATTCATCAGAGATAAGATCAGGAAATGCATCTGTCATCTGAAATACTAGATCTAACCATAAGCTATGCCTAAACCCAAGGGGAAACTCTGAATAACAACTCAATCATATCCTGGGGTTTATCTTGTTTTGGCAAGGATGTCTCACAGTCATGTGCTTGTCATGTGACTCTTGTGCATTTGAATATTACATTCATAACACTATGTAGAATGGAAGTCAGGATTCAGGGTAAGCAGAGATTAATCCATATCCTTAGCCATGAGGCCAAGAAGATCCCATCTAGAGATCTCCCACAATCAGATCTGACCCTCATCTAGATCAAGATCCAGATTCATTGGAGATTAGATCAGGAAATGTACCTGTTATCTGAGATGCTAGATCTAACCATAAGCTGTGCCTAAACCCCAGGGGAATACTCTGATAGACAACTCAACCATATCCTAGGGTTTGTCCTTGTTTGACAATAAAGTCTCACAGTCATGTGCTTGTCATGTGACTCTTCTGCTAGTGAATGTTATGTTCATAACATGTCTCCCCTAATATCTTTATTTGTATCCAGGATATACTGGTACCTGCTTTGCCTATAAGACAACTTCTTTTGCATCTCCATTTCTCCCTTAGATAATCCACTTCTCCAAGGTATAAGTACAGTAGTTCTGTATCTTGTACCTCAGTTTAAATATTGACATTAACAATTCCATTGCCTTTAATAATTCATGCTTAACACCACTCTTCTTGCCCCTTAGCCTGCCATTCTACTTCCCTCTAGAGTCTGGCACTCTCTCTAACTCTTTGGTTCATCTTTGATGTATTTCCAACCCCTTTACAAATTGGGATATCCAGTACTCACATAATGGTGCACCATATATAGTAAAGCCAAGCTCCATTCCACTTTGGAGATTCCAGAGAATTTTCCAGAGTACTCTAATAGTTATAACAGTAGCAAATCCTGAGGAACCAGAATACTAATCACTAGATAGGCCTGTATTGCAAGTACTAGCTAAGATATAATCAAAGTAAGGGTAATAAAGTAATTAAGGCTAAAGAGTCTTAACAGTAACACACTAGCTACTTATACTAATTCCAGCAGTGCAGACCACTAGTAAGTCCAGCACAAATACTAAATAAGGAAAGAGGGCATAGGGTAAGGGAAAAGGGTATGATCAAATGGGCCATGTAGATAAGGAGTATAGAATAGAGAGACTATGTAGAATAAAAGGAAAGAATTTAAAGTAAGTGGAGATTAAACTATATCCTCTATTATGAGGTCAAGAAGATCCCATCTAGATTTCTGCCATGATTGCATCTGATCCTCATCTGGATTGAGATCAGATTCATCAGAGATTTGATCAGGAGATCTCTGTCATCTAAAATACTAGATTCAATTATAAATATAATTCAAATTCAAGGGAAAATCTCTGAATATTAACTTAACCATATCCTAGGATTTATCCTTGTTTGGCATAGAAGTTGCATGATCATGTGAGATCACATGACTCTTGTGCCATGTTTATAACAATAGAGAATTCTAGAATTTCTGTAAATGAAATTATCTTTTAGCAGAATAATAATTCCAAATATAACTCTAAAGAAGCTCAAATGTGATTCAAAAAGCAAGATATCAAGCTTCTGGATTGGCCTGCATAATCTCCAGACCTCAATTCTGTTGAATATATTTGAAGTTATTTAAAAAAATGCCTTTTATAGAAATTTATCAATTATAAAATAGAGTAATGGTAAAATGGAAAAGAATTTCTATAAAGAAGTGTCAGAAATAAATAGAAAGCATGCCTAAAAGAATTCAATCAGTTATCAAGGCTAGGAAAGGTTATATCAAGTACTAAATATCATATCTTATACAAAGTCAAAAAACTATTCCAATAAGTTGTTATTTTGATATGGCTGCCATTTCACCAAAACATAATCAAATACTCTGATTCTTAAACTAATAGAAAGCCAGAAGCAAGTGCTTTAATTCATATACTTATAGTCTAGGATAATAATTAGATGCTGTTGAGAATCATTGCAATTAGTACAAATATGCAAATATTGGGACAGTTTTTTAGGCCACTGTAATTGATTTAATTAATAGAAAGAGATTTTATAGTGGTAAATATGGAAGAAGTAATAATATTTTGGTTTGTTTATATTATGTTGAATCTCTTGTACATTACATAATCCAATGCTTATGTAATACACTACCATAATGATTGGTTTTAATATTATTAGAGACTAGTAACAAAACTAATCCAATAAGAATATTGAATTGATTTTGGAATATTGACTAATATAGAAATAAGCAATGTAGATATTTTTAGAAAGCCCTTGATCAGGGCTTTCCAATGATATTTAAGTCTAGAGATCTAGCATGAAAGATATTCTAGTAATTTGCTTCATAGTTAAAATATTACAAATATTAGAATAGTTTTGCATTTTACTGTGGCTGAAGCTTTAAAGTACTAGGATTTTATAATAATAAAAGTAATATATTCTTCAATGAGGACTTCAGCAAGCTATTGGTGCTCAGATTGATTAAGTATGGTAATAAGAACAAGGAAATTTAGTTAAGACTTGTATTATTTACTTGATCTCAATAATGTTAAAACTTATACTAATTATAGATTACTAATAGACTTTCTATCATTATCTGCTTCATGAATGAAACCCTTAAGGCTAGAGAACAAAGGTTAGATTTTAGCACCTTGATGGTATACAAACCTAAGAAAAGATTATACTCCAGAGACTTTCAGAAGGATTTGGGAAGAGTTTCATTGGTCAAATGGAACTTGGCTTCATCTTATGTGATGTGCTCTTATATTTTCCAGTGTTCTAATTCACAAAGGTTTCAAAGATAGAAAAAAAAATAGTCTCAATGCTCAATAAGAGGGGCAGGCAAGACAAAGAAAGTCAAGCCTAGTTATGAGAATAGGACCTTATAATTCCTTCAAGGATATCACTCAGCCCAGAGATACTCCAAAATAATCCAGAAAGTCAGAGTAAGCCTAAAGGCTCAGGCAAAATGAAAACAATGACAAGAAGGTATTTATGTCAATATTTGTACTAAGGTACAAGATACAGAACTACAGTACTTATACCTCAAAGAGGCAGAACTATCTAAGAGTGCAGTAAAGTAAAACAGGTTCAAACTCAGAAGTGAAGCAGATATCTAAATATTTAAGAAACAAATGGAGATGTTAGGGGAGACAATGTCTAATCATGTCAGACTGAAACTGAAAGATAACAGAAAAAAGCAAGAGGAAACAAGGAACAGGAACAGGAACAAGAATAGTAATAGTAACTGAGAGTGGGATTAGATACAGAGTTATAGCAGAGTGGTCTAAAAAAGGCAAAGGAAAACTAAGGTAGTACTTAACTGGGAACAAAGATAGAATGAGAAACAGAATAGGGCAGAGTGGGAGTGAAGAGCCAGGGGAGCATGTACCAATAAAAAAACAAAAAGTGTATATGTATAGCTGAGGTAAAATGGAATGGTGACAGAGGGCTAGAGTTGTCTAGAGGAGAGTCAAAGGGCTAGATTGGCTTACTGGATATAAGGACCAATTATAAGCTGGGTCAGAATTGGGTCAGAATTGGGTCAAAGATATAGAATATGACAGATAATCTGATTAAATTCAAACCTCAACACCAGTCAATCAAAACAGAAATCTGAAAACAACTGGAGATGGCACCAAAACTGCAGATGTCAAAGCTCAAAATGATTTTGGAGTGCCAAATCCATTTACAAGACAATGGTTGCAACAACCCTCATTTTCTACTTTAAACATCCCTATCAACTTTGTGCCATGTTGAGAACTCTCAACACTTCCCTACTACTCACAGAGATGCAAAGTGATGTGGTCAGACCGGGGCAAAGCCACTGTCGACAGTTGTACTCTGGTTAACCTTCCCCAGCCTACACCAGCTTGGAACATTGCTACGCCAAATAAAGCGACCGTATCTGCGAACGCGTTGATTACCTTCTGGCGTGACCGTGCACGTGACGAAACGATTGCCCAGCATGGGGAGCGAACACCGACTGATGTATCAAGGTTCTAACGTCTTTCAGAACTATTACTATTACACCCTTGCTTTAATACGGCAGGCAGGCGTACACCGGGGCTCAAACTCCTGGTGGATTTCGCGCATGATAGCCCACCCGTTTATGTTCAGGGGAAACATGGAAGTGATGAATGTGGATGGTTCCCTGAGCTAAGCCGACTCCGATGGAGATACGCGTTCACTGTCTGTCGTCAGTAATGAGACCGTGAGCAGAAACTTTGATCAAGTTCCCTGGCAAGGCCTGATAGTCTCGAACGGCTGATTGGAGCTTTCGTGCGAATGCCGAACAGTATCGAACAACCTGAATTGTAGACTGGACGCGACTCAGGACGAGTGAGAACATAGTCTGACGGTACACTCGATACCACCTGTGCATGCGATTGGGTCAAGGCAAGTGTAAGAAAGAAGAGAAAAGAGCGGATCAGATAGTCGAAAAAACTCGTCAGCTCCGAGGAGGCTAGGTAGTCTAACATGCACTGTGACTGCGGCTGAAAGCCCATCATGTCACCCAGATGAAGTCTTGAGCCTCACCTGATGTCACTGGAATACCCCATAAGGGAGAAGAGGGCGTCTTGTCGTCGTCGTGGACGCGAAACTGGCCCGACGCGCACCGTGCAAGACGACCGCACACAAATAAACGGACACAAGTTCTCACCGTCTGTTTACAGCAGCTCTCCCAGCTTGCAGCATGGCATGGCAGGTGATGTTACAATGGTCTTTCGAATAGCGTCCACGAGGGCACCTCATTCCTATCAATGGCGTAATATCGCTCCGCCTGGCCTTGACGTATCTCACGGCGTGGGCTTCAGCTGTTGCGTGTGTCCTCCACGATCTCACTTGCTGCTGGATACCCTCTGAATCACAGGCAGCCATCGTCACAAAAGACTGCGACGGAGCGCACTCCGACAAGGACAGACAATGACCGCGACGAGCACGCGCTCGATTGCCGAGATGGGTTCTAACCAAGCTGTCTGATAAAGTAACTGGCGTTGATGGCCGCTGCTTTTGGCAGCCTCGTGTTTCATGCCATGTTACGCTCGTGTCTTGATAATCACTTCACGGTCAGTGTGAATTTCGTCCCTTGCCTTTGATCCAATTTCCCTCTCTCCCACTGCAGCCCCACAAGGCAGTCTGGGCGGCGGGCGTCTCACGGGCTCAACCCATGTCTTCCACTGCCATCGGCACCTTCACCTGCTGGGATGGCTACGACTGCTGTGAACTGCCAGAAGAGCGGCCCTCTCGTCCCCGTCGCTCTCGACTTTCATCTACGTCTGCTTTACTCCCTTCCCCACAAGGCGCCAAACGTGGCGGTGGGCGTCAACAGACGTCGAGATCGACTACGAGACAACCTCCACGAGAACAAGAGTATATGTCGCTCGATGAGTTATGGAGCACCTTGCGAGAGAGGAAGCATGCCGCAGAAGCCAAGCTTCCTCTCAAGGTGAAATCTCTCGAGTCGTCCCACCCCGAACCGAGCAGTGTACCGCGTTCCACCCCGGAACAACATGCTGCCACCCCTAGAAAGGTAACCCCTCCCAAGGTGAAGCGGAAGAAGTCTACGTACGCCACCGCATTCTTTCATACGTCCGTCGTTCTGATCGTTCTCAACGTGATGCAGGGACTGTGTTTCATTTCGCGAGTCCCGTTCGGGACGTACGGTATGTATTCCTTGTGTCACATCCCCGCGATAATACCTTCTTAACCCCGCACAGATCACCGCGACCTTTGACTTGCCCGGCATAAGGAAAGAACAGGCGCACGTTAGCTTTCGTTGGAACCATCTCGTTGTTACGTGGCAGACGGTCAAGATCTCTGAGAAGGAGGAAGGTGGTCGACTGGTTAGAGAGCGAGAGGAAAAGAAGTATACACGAACGATCCCTCTTCCAGAAGGGACGAAAGTGAGTGAGCTCCTGTTTTTCCCATCCAATAAAGCTGATCGCTTGTTCGGTAGTTCGAGGAGATAAACGCAGTAATGGACAATCGTCATCTTATTCTCAACTATCCCAACATGCGTACGGTTCGTGTCGAGCCACGACCACGGTTACCCAGACAGGCCGAGCCCCGGCGCGTTGAACCCACCGTCGTGTCTGACAGTGATATCAAATCTAGCGATGACTTTGAGGATGCCTCGTTCCTCAAGTCCACAGATCGCTCGCCACATGAAGAAATTACAGAGATCACCGACATCTCTGAATATTAGAGACCGCAACCTCTTCTCTCGGACAATTGCTCTCTATTGCAATTGCTTACCTCGATGCCCATATCCCGTATCACTCAGAAAATCGTGTTTGACTACAATTTGCATTGGATCTGAGGGCGATGCTTGTGTATACCAGTCGTTGGAAATTATCTGATCCCCTTTGTTACGAACATGTGTCCGTCTACTAGATGATTCACTAAGTGTGACAAAGTCTGCTTGGTTTCCGGATGCTCAGGTGAACACAATCGCAAATGGCAAGAATGGATGAAGAATCAAGATGATGACCCTTATCTCGTATGAGATGTATATTACATGTCATCCACACTCCAAGCATAGCTGGCTGTCGCTGTCCGTTGTCTCTCGTTAATACGCTGGAACCACTTCTTCTCGAACCCATTGCCACGGTCTGGGAGACGTGTCAGCATGATCATTGCAGTCTCCAAGACATGTCCTTACCCACACCATCCCATCTGTAACCCGGTTTTATGCCAAAGCGATTAGGAGGTGGTGGGGGACCGCGGTACTCTGGCTTTTTGGCAATCTTGGATGCTTTCTTCTGTGAAACGGAGTAATTAGGGATCCAAGAGTAATACACCACAACGAGACTCACCGTCAGGAAGGTGGCGGCGGGATCGTTCCACCTCTCACGTGCCATGAGCTCTTCATTGAGCTCCTTGTCATCTGGGTGTCGGGAGAACGGCAGAGATTTGTTCTTCTCCAGCTCGGCTCTGCGTTTCTCCTCTTCCTCTCGTTGTACAAGTCCTTTACCCCACTCCATCTTCTGCGCTTCCCTCTCTTCCCTCTCTCTCTTCTTCCGGGCTGCCTCGGCTTTTGCCAGCTTCACGTCGATTTTGCGACCGGATGCATCACGGTATACAGTCTCCTGCGCGGCCTCCACATCCTCCTTTACCATCTCCACGACCTGGGGATTTAGTGGCTGCAGTCCGGAAATCAACCACTGTCCTATGTGGTTACGAAACAGTCACTCACCTTTCGTAGATCCTCGGCGCGGATCAGCCCACCCCTGAGAGGTCGTCCGTCCTCCACGATGGTCGGTTGTTCATCAGGCGGTGCGATCGGGCTCTCCTCCCTCTTTGCACTCTCTTGCACCGTAATCCACCCTGAACGATCGTCCGTTCTCCGTTTCTTAAAACTTCGGTCGCTCGTGACTGTAGCTTCCACAATATCTGTCTCCTCCGCTTGTTTACGTCTTGAGACCTCGTCGCCAAAGCCCGCGTCCTCGTCGACAAACATGGATGGACCACTGGTTGGGAGACCCATCTCCTTGCGTTTCTTCTTCTTGGGATTCGTTCGGGAAAGTATTGCCTCGGCCTTGGGCCCCGACATGTACTTTTCTGCGAGATAGGCCCGCATAGGTGGTATGGTATGACCAAATCACGGTAAGGACACAACAGCGCTAAAGTACCGAGAGGCCAGAGACACACCGCCGAAATATTTACCATGTTTAGTAGCTCCGTTCGGGAGACCCCAGGTACTGCTAGAGAACGTGAGGTCTGGACCTGGGACACTCCGATGCTTGTAGTGGCCAATAGTGCCAAGGTGGTGCTGCACCACTCGTCAACGTGATGACGCCGCCACGACATGCACACAGCTGGCATCTCTTATCCAGCTCAGTGGCATTCATGACGAGCATAATGGTAGACTATTGATTATCACCCAATTACGCACACGGGGAAAAGCTGGCGTAAGAGGACGACAAGCAGCAGGCCGTTGGATAGGGTAAAATGGGATATGCCAGATACTATTCTATGCGATAACGGCCAACGTTCAAAGGGGCACAACGGAAAATGAGCCTACCAACCATTCTTGTCGAGCTTTTCGGGCAGGTGCCCCGACAAGTGTTATGTGCCAGGACGAGCACGTCTGACAAAAATGATGTTAACAGACGCCAAACAAGCTTTATGGCTACTTACGGAAAGATGATAGAGTACGCAGCTTCCGCTTCTCGGAACGGGACCAAGCTCAGGGGTACACGTGATAGGGAACTTGAAGAGTGATGGTGGTGTGTTTTGGAATCTGGGGCATTATCCCGAGGTCGTCGTGTACGTAGTGCTGTGTCTTCCCCTCGACCATGGTCGGTCTGCCCAGGTCCAAAGGAACAGGTGAACTTGTCAAAGAGCACAAATTTCAAAGGACGCCGCGCAAGAGATATTCCGGAATTGTCCAACAAAGTATCGAGAGGATCCCCGTTGGTCAAAACGGTAGCGCGAAACAAGTCTCTCGCAATTCCGGATGGTCGCTTTGGTCGCCTGGACACATTGGGAACTTTTCCAATGGACGTAATTTGGCGTTTTGGTGGGTATTGGCGAGTATATGCGCGGGACCTGCTCAGAGGAATACGGGCTACTCGGTTGTTTCTCCGAACTACTTGAACCGAGTCGCGAAGAAACTTCTCGACAGTAACGATATTTTTGGAGTCCGTCCTCGAATGTTCTGGCAACTCTGGGGGTACAAGGGAGGTCGTTGCTGGTGGTTCCGGAAGCACAGCAACATCTGGTATTAATCCGGAATCCAGTCCGATATCGCTCGCTTGGTCGAGGGATATGACAGTTTCCGCGTCTTGAGCATCGATCCGTAGCCTCTTTCGTCTCCTCCTGAACTAACGGGCATCAACTGGATGAGTAACTTGTAGGATGATACTCCTACCACGAATTCGTTGGTACCGCTCTGCAACCGCAGCATGGGCGATAGATGGTGTCTGTGATGGTCGCTTACACAAGTTTTGATTGGTCATATGTAAGGTACCAATCTCCATGCAGAGCAAATGGAGTGGCATTAGCAATTTAGCATATTGCTTAACCACCCTTAATTGAGGCCATTAAGGACAGCTCAAGAGCACGTCTGGTATGCCAGTAACCTCACCTATACTTCCCCAATGAACATAAGACCTTGTTCAGTACAGTGACTTGCAAAATTGAGTAAATGTTTGGTACTTTTGAACTGTTTGTTGAATAACTTCAGGGCAAAAATAAACAAGGCCAAAATCTCAGTGTATAAAAGAAAGCATTTGATCAGGGCTATCCAGTACAAAAGGAATTATGTGATTTGGATCAGTAACCATGACAATATAGTCTATTCAAATCAGAAACCTATTTACTCAATTTTGCAAGTGAATATCAGAAGAATCAGAATCTTATGTTAATCAGTTGCTATTATATGAGACCCTTGATAGATGGTTACTATGGCACTGCTGTCATGAAAATACATTATTTTAAAGCTATATAAACAGTACTACAGCACTATTTTTTGCATTATTTATCATGCATCTTACTTCTGCTGCTTAAAAGGAAAATATCCTTTCTTTGGCCTTCCATGGTCACTTTACTCATCATATCTCCTCTAGACTTGGTCTTAGTCAGTCCACTGTATCCAAAATGCTTCAGAATCTCCTTTCAAATCAAAATATTCCAACTGCTAATTGTTCCTCAAAGCTTTCTGCCATCTTTACTCATTTTATCATTACATAAATCAGAACTGGCAAGGCTGCCAATGCTATTGAGGCCACCAAGAACATTAATGCCATTATTTCCCATCCAGTCTCCTCAGATGCTATTTGAAGGATTCTCAAGAAAAACTTATTCTAGGCTGTAATAAAGAAGAAAAAGCCATTGCTTAGTGCAATGGATAGAAAAAAGTGGTTGGCCTTTGCTTTAAAATACAAGGAGTGGACTGTAGAGGACTAAAAGAGGGTAATCTGGTCAGATAAGACCAAAATCAATATGATTGGATCAAATGGGAGGCAATGGATGTGGAAGAAGGTAAAGCAGGGATTAATTGAAAGACAGGTACAAGAAATAATTAAGCATAGTGAAGAAAATCTTATGATATGGGAATATATGGGCTGAAATGGTGTGGGACAACTTGCTAAGATTGAGGAAAGGATGAGTGCTGACCAGTATATGGCCATTTTGAAGGACCACTTGCTACCTAGCATAGAGAAGAGTGGAATTTTTGATGAAAAGGTTATTTTTTAGCAAGACAATAATTCCAAGCACACCTCAAAAAAGGCCAAGAAGTGGATGAAAGATTATAATATCACACTTTTGAACTGGCCTCCATAATCTCCAGATATAAGTTCCATTGAACATCAGTGGATTCTTCTCAAAAAGAAGCTTTTCAAGTATTTAACACAATTAAAAGAAGTTTGAAAGTTATAGATGAATGTGCTGAACTGCTTCTAACCCTAACCTAAGGGCTTCTTGGTGAGTGCCTTCTACTACTAAAAAGCTTTTGTGCTAGTGGCCCTGAACTAGGCAAATGGATGTGAGAGTGAGTTGAGCTAACTCTAAGGCTAGTGTTATGAATTGTTATAAATGTTTCGATGTACTCTGGGGATACTCCAGATAACTCCAGAGTGGATGGGGCTTGGCTTTACCTTATGTGGTGTACCCTTATGCTAGTACCAAGTGCCCTGATTTTTGAAGGGGTCAGAAACTATTGGAGGTTTGGGATTGGCCATAGGGCTTTTTTCCAACAAGAGGCATGACATCAAGCTGTGGAATAAGTTGAGGGACTTTAGGATAGGGTACAATGTCAAGTCGTGAGGCAGAAGGGGTCTGGGGGAGGGGGGAATCATAATGTCATATTATGGTTGATATTCAAACTGAAGTACAAGATATCAAACTCCAGTACTTATACCTTAGGGAGACAGATTATCTAAGGAGGAAATGGAGGTATGAAAGGAGTTGTCTCATAAGCAAAGCAGGTGCCAATGCATCCTGGATATGAATGGAGATGTCAGAGGAGACAATGTTAAGTAATGTCAAACTGAAACTAAGTGATGACAGGAAGAAGTGTGGCACAAAGGAACAGGAACAGAAAGTGAGGTTGGAGGAACAATGGAGTTGTATTGGAACAGTATGGAGTTAGTATAGGTAAAGTTGTAATTAATCATTAGGTAGGAGAAGATGGAGGTAAAGGAAACTAGGAAACACACAGCTTAAAGCATAGAAGCAACTGGAGTTGCATTGGAGACATAGTGGAGTTGATCCATTGGCATGGGATGTGACATGAATGCAATGTTTGCTAGCAGAAGAGTCACATGACAAGCATGTGACCATGAGACATTCTTGCCAAAACAAGACAAACCCTAGGATATGGTTGAGTTGTTACTTCAGAGTATTCCCCTGGAGTTTAGGTATAGCTTATGGTTGAATCTAGCATTTCAGATAACAGGTACATCTTCTGATCTAATCTTCAATGAATCTGGATCTAGATCTAGATAAGGGTCAGATCTGATCATGGCAGATCTCTGGATGGGATCTCCTTGGCCTCATAGTTGGGGGCATGGTTTAATCTCCACTTACCCTAGACTCTATTCTTCCATTCTACATAGCCTTTCCATTCTACACACCATTACTGCATGGTCCATTGGTCATATTCTCAGTAAGCATGCTCTATGCCCTATTTCCTTATTTAGTATTTCCCATAACCCTGGAGGTGGTCTGTGTGCATCTGGACATAGTATAAATAGTAGAGTAGTTCCTTGGTTTTGGCTCCCCAGCCTTTATCACTTTGTTATTCTTGTATATTGTCTAAGTGTCTTAACAATACAGGCATTCCCTTCTAACATTGTGACATGGCTCCACAGGCCTTGCTACCCTGAGTCCACACATCACTCTTTACATACTATTCAATTCAAATCTGACAATGAAACCAATGTACCCTCTCAAGGCAGATCATTTAGGGTTAGGACAGGTCATTCAGAGATTGACATCATAACACTTGGTTAAGGCTACCATTACTTGACTGGGTACAAGTGTTTGTCTATACCCAGAGCTCATTAATGTCTTTGAGGTTTCATTGATGAAGAAAGAATTTATACTGCCTAGCAAATTGAAGAAATGTTCCACTTTGCACATCATAACCAACACCAACATTGGACCTTGACATGTCATTCAACTGTCTATGGACCTAAGCAAGTCCTTAAAAGGTTTTGGCAACATCTAGTGTCATTAAGAAGCTAGGCAACTTGGTAAAATGCCTTAGCATATCTAATGTTGTTAGAATCTAGGCATATCTTGAAAGGGCCTATTCTTTTAGTTCTAGGGAATGCCTTGGGACACTGTCATGTGGACACAAGCCTATTGGCTGCTGTGGTTCACATTGGGTATCATCTAGTGCCTATCCTCTCTTGCTGCTGTTTATGGGTATCATATAACCCTTGTCACTAAACACTGAAATTGATATAGTCAAATCATTATATAGTGAAAATTGTCATAGACTGTTGTCACTTGTTTAAACCATACAGACTGAAGTACTGAAGGTGAAAGGCTTAGTTACAGACTAGAAGCCTAAGGAAAAGGTTTTTTCAGATTATTCAGTTGTGGGTACTTACTGCAAACCCTCTTCTTGATATCAAATTGCATAGAAAATCAGGAACCTCTGTGAAGTTTGTGGATCAAATGGATCAAGTTGAAAGAATATAACAAACTATAGTCAATTGTTGACTTCAAACAAGTATTGAGAATATAGATTGTTGGGAAGAAAAAGTAGAAGTCCAGAATGTTTGTTTTAGACTTTGGGCAAGCATCAACAAAGGTGTTTGTTTGGAGTTTGCATTTTGTTTGCCAGTGTTGTCAAACTGGTTTATCAAGAAGTAGACCAAAGAAGCCAGACAGTTCTCTGTGGAAGATAGTTTGAGAAAGTTGATTGAGAAAGCCTTGAATGAGGAACAATTGAAATAAGACCAAGGACAATCTAGAGATGTTTGGGTTTTAGGTTGAACAGACTGCAATGTCTATAAACAAAGAATTTCATATCTGAAGAAAAGTGTCAAGACTAGAAAGGAAGATCAATGATTGTGACTGAAGAAGACATCTAGCTATTCAGGATGATATGTGAAGATTTACTCCAATTGAGTCAAGAATACACTTAATATCTAGATTAGAAAGAGTCTGTAATGACTATAAACTATATAGGTCTGAGATGACATTAAACTATCAGAGTCTTTTAGTAAGCAAAATCAGATGAAAGTTGAGGTCACATCTAGGGCCTTGATGAGTAGAAAGGGAGTAACTGAAAAGAGAAAGAAAGTCTTGAAGTATACAGACAAAAGTGTTGAGCATTGCTTCATGAGTAGAAAGTGGAAATAAGCATCAAAGTACTGTGAAGAAGATCAATAATAATGACCATCTTGTTAGGATAGGATGTATCTCTGAGTCTTGGAAATAGGGTGGATATTTGATGGTTTATTCTTCAAGGATTCAGGAGTTTTTATTTGCAGGAAATTCAGAGAAGCAAGATTGAGTAGAAGAATCAGTTCAGAAAGATTTCTAGCAGGAAGTTTGGGTAGTTTAGTCCATCATTCAACTGATTAAAGATTGTCAAGAAAAGTCTATTTGTTAGAAGATACCTCTGAAGAGGGGATGAAGATAAAAGTTCTAACACTTGGTTGAGCTATTTAGAGGATGCTTGATGAAGAAAATAGTCAAGCAAGATGAGTATTCAGCCATGGACACAAAGAAAAATGGTCATTACTGAGAACAAGAAGAGAAACAGTGATTCTGAAGAAAGTATATTTCAGAGTTGAACAAGCATCATCAGATGAAAGGAGATTTATCTCTGAGTAGAAAGTGATTGCAAGGAGTTCGCAAGAATCCAAAACAATTTAAAACTATTTCAGAGGCAGTTCTACATTTGCATTATCAAAAATAATCCAGGAAGAAAGTTGACAAGTACAAGTGGAAGAAGATTTGCAGCACCAGTCTCTAGTTTTGTGCATCATAAATTGGGCATCAAAAAGCAAAGAGTATTCAACAAGGAAAGTTAACAAGTATTTTGACAAAGATCAAGCATAGCAATCAGAAAGTTCAAATTGAGAAAATAGGAAAGCAAGAAGATTGAAATCATTAAGAAGAGACCATCTATCTGTGGAGCTATCCATTGAAGGCAATGAAGCAGATGAAGTGGTTTCAATGGCTCTCTCAATACTCAGGAACTGGATTGTAATCTGAAGAGATCAAAGTGAACTTGAAGAAAGTAATGCAAGATCAGACCAAGATGTCTTTAAACTATTGTTTCAGAGTTTTAAATGAGAAGAAAGGTTAAGTAAGTGAAAGCTAATGACAGTGCAGTTAGTCTCCATATGGAAGAAGTTAGTCATCTAGGCAAGTAACTAAAAGATTTAGTATTTGAGTCATCAAGAGTCCTAAGCAAGACTTGAAACTATTTCAGTGTTATGGGTTCTTCTGAGAAATCCTTAGTCCACAATAACTGCAAACTATGAATATAGGTCTAAAGAAGATTTAGCAAGTAATTTCAAGTGGAAAAAGTCAGAAGGAAATCAGATACACCTCTGTGATGAAAGTTGTCAAGAATTGATTAAGATAGTACTCAAGCAAGTATAAAAAGTCAGAAGGTTATCAGGTATACCTCTGCAAGAGTCTAGAAAGTTATCAAGATTGAATATCTCTAATGGATCAAGTCCTTAGCATGACTTTAAATGGTTTTATTTCAGAGTTTTCAGAGGCAGTAATGCAAGAAATCTGCATTATCAAAATTCTAGGTCATATCTTCAATAATTCTGATATCCTTGTTCATTTAGCAAACTGCCACTCAATTCTTAATTGGATTTGAGATTTGTTGAAACAAGAAGCCTGGTTGAAACATACCAGTATACCAAAGAGCAAGAAGAAGTATTATTGCAGAAAATCATCAATTTTTTTCTGAAAGAAAGTACTTGTTTTATTAAAAATTGCAGGCTCATTTTGCTATGTATTTTCTTGGGATGAGAGAATCTGAAGAGGGGATAGTAGAGAATAGGTGAATGTAGTGAACCTCCTTTTCTAGGAAGATTTATTCAATAACAAAGAGCAATATTCAACAAAGAATATTTTTTCATGCTTTTCAAAATCTCAGAGTTCTTGACCTATGCCAGTCTTTTCTTTTCTTTTTCTATTTATTTCAGAGTTTCAGAGTGACAACAAGATTGTATTCCAATGATGGATTACAAGGCCTTAAACAAAAAGGCAAAAAAAACAAGAATACAATAACTTTGACAATCCAGGAGTCTTGCCCTTGAAGAGGGGATAGTGTTATGAACACAATGTTTGCTAGCAGAAGAGTCACATGACAAGCATGTGACCATGAGACATTCTTGCCAAAACAAGACAAACCCTAGGATATGGTTGAGTTGTTACTTCAGAGTATTCCCCTGGAGTTTAGGCATAGCTTATGGTTGGATCTAGCATCTCAGATGACAGGTACATTTCCTGATTTAATATCCAATGAATCTGGATATAGATCTAGATAAGGGTCAGATCAGATTATGGCAGATCTCTAGATAGGATCTCCTTGACCTTATAGTTGGGGGCATGGTTTAATCTCCACTTACCCTAGACTCTATTCTTCCATTCTACATAGCCTCTCCATTCTATATACCATTACTGCATGACCCATTGATCATATTCTCAGTAAGCATGCCCTATGCCCTATTTCCTTATTTAGTATTTCCCATAACCCTGGAGGTGGTCTGTGCACATCTGAACATAGTATAAATAGTAGAGTAGTTTCTTGATTTTGACTCCCCAGCCTTAATCACTTTGTTATTCTTGTACATTATCTAAGTGCCTTACCAATACAGGCATTCCCTTCTAACATTGTAACATGGCTCCTCAGGCCTTGCTACCCTGGATTCACACATCACTCTTTATATACTATTCAATTCAAATCTAACAATGAAACTGACACACCCTTTCAAGGCAGACCATTTAGGATTAGGACAGGTTGTTCAGAGATTAACACTATAACAGCTAGTGGATTACTTGTGAAAGCTATAAAGGTAAAAATATGAATAATCTGTAAAAAGAGTGTTCTCTCAGACATAACACTAAATCAGAGCTTAAGTGAGCAAGACTGGAGATCCAGTCCTGTCTATCTTGCCCCTTATATATTGCCCAAGGGGTCTGCTTACTAAGTACAGTGCTATCTAATAAGGAAAGTAACCCTGAACCCTATAGATAAGAAAGAATAAAAGCATAGAGCAGAGATTAAAGAATGCCAGCAAAGGGCAGATGCAGATATGAAGGAATGGAAGAGAAGGCTAAGAATGAAATGCAGGGTCAGAGGTGCTTGCACCATGAGGATGGGGATCTCTGCCACAGATGAGGTCCAATCTATAGATCTACCACAGATGTATCTTAGATTAGATCCATATTCAGATCCAATCTAGATAAGATCCATGAAGATAGAAAATAAGGGCAGTTCTAGGGAAGATCCAGGAAAGATCCATGTCAGGTGACTTATGGTTACATGATCACTGCTAAAGAAAAGGAATAATAAATACTCTTAAAGAAACTAGACCATAGACTAGGGTTAAGCCAAATTTGGAATTTCTTGTGTATAATCACATAATGTCACATGACTGGTTCTAGTGCTGAAGTGTCACTTCATAACAATAGGAGAGTGTAGTGGAGGTATAAAGAAATATGTCATTAGAAATATATTAGAATTTGATTAAAAATATGCATAAAAGAATTCAAGCAGTTATTAAGGCCAAAGAAGGCCATATCAAGTACTAAAATACTATTTTCTGATCTTTTTAATATCCACTTGCAAAATTGAGTTAATGTATTCTTGATTTGAATTGGTTATATCTCCATAGTTTTTCTTCAAATTATATAATTCCTTTTGAACTGGATAGCCCTAATCAAATTCTTTTTTTGATATATGTCATATCCCATACCTCCAACTCAATTCCAGCCCAATTCCAACCTGGCTTATAACTGGTCCTTATATCCAGTAAGCCACTCTAGCCCTTTGACTCCCCTTCAGGCAACTCTGGCCCTCTGTTACCATTCCAGTCCACCCCAGTTACACATATATGCTTCCTGCCTCTCCATTGGTATATGCTCCTCTGACCCTCTACTCTTGCTCTGCCCTATTCCATTTTCAGTTCTATTTCAGTTCCAGTTAGGTACTATCTTAGTTTAAGTTTGTCATTTCCAGACCATTCTGGTATAACTTCATTACCATTCCTGCTCTAAGTTACTGTTACCATTATTATTACTATTCCTGTTCTGTTCCTGTTCCTTGTTTCCCTCATTTCATCCTATTACCCTTCAGTTTCAGTCTGATATGATTGGACATTGTCTTTCCTAACATCTCCATTTGTTTCTTAGATATTTAGACATCTGCTTTGCTTCTGAGTTTGCACCTGTCTCACTTTACTACACTTCTAAATAGTTCTGCTGTTAAAACCAGTTTCTTTCTGAATGAAACTCTTGATGCTGAAGGAAGGTCATAACTCTGGAGGGCTCTAGAGGAATCTAGGAAGGATTTTATTGATTGAATGGGACTTGGCTTCACCTTATGTGGTGCACCCTTGCACTTTCCAGTGTTCTGATTTACATAGATATTGGAGGTGGAGAAGAGAACTGTCTTGGTGCTCAACAGGAGGGACAGGCAGAATGAGGAGAGTCAAGCCTAGTCATGGGGGTGGGGCCTTACAACTCCTTCAAGGATATTGCTTAGTCCCAGAGGTTCTCTGGAGTAATCTGGAGGGTCAGAGTGAGCTCAAGGGCTCAAGCAGAGTGAGAATAAAGACAAGGGGGTGTTTATGTCAATCTTCCTCCTGAGATATAAGATATAAAACTACAGTACTTATACCTCAGAGAGGCAGAACTATCTAGGAGTGTAGCAAAGTGAGACAGGTGCAAACTCAGAAGTGAAGCAGATGTCTAAATATCTAAGAAATAAATGGAGATGTCAGGGGAGACAATATTCAATCATGTCAGATTGAAACTGAAGGGTAACAGGATAAAACAAGGGGAAGCAAGGAACAGGAATGGAACAGGAATAGTGACAATGATGGTAATGGTAACTGAGAGTGGGAATGGTAACAGAGTTATACTGGGACAGTCTGGAGATAATGAAATGGAACTAAGGTAGTACTTTACTGGAACAGAGATAGACTGAAAACAGAATAGGGCAGAGTGGGAGCAGAGAGCCAGGGAAGCATATATACCAATGGAGGGGCAGGAAATGTACATGCATAGCTGGTGCAGACTGGAATGGTGATGGAGGGCCAGAGTTACCTAAAGGGGTATCAGAGGGCTAGAGTAGCTTACTAGATATGAGGACCAATTATAAGCTGGGTTGGGATGGGGTTGGAATTGGGTCAGAGGTATGGGATATGATAGTATTTTCCCCTTAGGCCTGAATCCTTAAAGGCCATTGGCCTGGGATGCAGAGGGTATGGATATGTGATCTGAGGTAGCATGATAATGGGCATGTAATCACACATTTAGTAACATTGGGGGTAGAGTGGAGGGTTGTGGAGGTAATGAGCATGTGACCTTGTTTAGTAACCATGAGGTGGAAGAGCAGAGATTCTTAGCTTGCTCTTGAATAAAAATGGGGACTTCATGGTAGCTCATCCTTTCTTTATTACAACAACATGGCCATATTCAATGACATTATAACCTGGGCTGAAGAACACATTGCAGAATGCACCAACAATGATGAGGTGTTGAGCAATGCCAAATATGCCAACTGCAAGAGGCATGCAAAGGCAAGGAAAGAGGAGGAACAGAGAAGGGCAGAAGAGGCCCAGAAGGCAGTGAAGGAGGCTGTCTGAAGGCAGGCCAAGGAGGCTGAGAGGGCCTAGCAGGTGGCAGAGGTGGCTGCCCAAGAAAAGGTAAGTACCATGGTTGTTTACCTGAGAGCAGGACAATTAAAGGCCATTAGATGGCATGAGTGCAGGCCCAAGCAGGGCACAGTGGTGATAAGGGGAAGCAGAGGGTGAAGGAGGCACTGGTGTGCTGGAGGTGCAAAGATAGAGGAGTGAAGTGTGAGGTGGGCATGGGGAAGTCCATGTTATGCTTGGCCTGCCAAAAGGATTCACTCTAAAGGAGCAGAGAGTGGTGCTAAGTAGGTGGCAACCATACAGAAGATGGGGGGCTGGATGGTGTGGGAGATGAGGAGGGAGAATTGGCTGCTAGCATGGCTGGTTGACATTCTTGATCCCACATGGAGGGTGAGTGGAAAAGATGCAAAGAGTGGGCTGAAGGATGGCAAAGAGGATGAGGTGGCCGGAGAGGTGGTGAAACTTGGGATAGAGGTCTGGGAGAAAGCAGGAAGGGAAGAAGATGAAGATATAATGGTACTGGTGTAGTATAGTAGTTACTCTAGTTTGTCTTCATAACAGAGGTTGGGATTCAGAAATGACTTGGGGGACCAGGAATTAGAATATGAAAAGGGGCATCAATAACTACTGAAGTGAAGGCTTTACAAGCCTTGAGTGAACAAGTTCAGAGTAATGTGGAATAAGTCTGGAAGGCAAGGTTTCCACAAATTGCAATAACCTGTCAAGATGGAATTTCATGACCAGGCAAGTGGTGCCTTGGATAGTCATGGGATAATATGGAGAACAAAAGAACAACCAAGAAGGGAATAGAAGAATTAATGAAATTCCCTAGAGGGACAGAATTAGAGACCAATGTTAAAACAGTTACTTCTGACATTGAGATAGAGAAACTGAAAAGGAACAAAGGGGGCAGAACCAGAGAGACATGGGGCTTCAGAAAGACTACTGGAGAGAAGGTCAAAAATTAGACTAGAGCCTGATAGTTAAATGAAGAATTCAAAACAAATATTGAAAGGGTTGGATCTAGGGTAGGGAGAAACAGAGTTGGGGAAGGTTTTTTTATCTCTAAAGAGAACTAAAACATGCTAATTGCCAGCAAGACAGTTTATTGTGTGGCTCAGGGTTAGAGCTAAATCTGTTACAACTCAGATCCTCTAAGACTAAACCTAGACTTGGATGCTGAGGGAGAAACACTAAGATGGAACCCTAACCCTAAGAGGCTAGATGAGAGGACAACTATAAAGGGGATCCTTTAAGAAGGACTTGAAGATAAACTGCATGTTGTCTTGAGTAGACTGACTAAACTCAATAAAGAGAATAGAGGATCTAAGAAGCTGAGAGCTATACAAAGTAATCAAGATTGAAGAGTCTTGACTATCTGTATGCCCCCTTATATATTGCCAACTAGTGCACACAGACCATGTAGGCTATGTATACTAGTATGGGAACTCATACTAAAGAGGAAACTGGGCATAGGGCATACTTACTAAGAAGTATGGCAGGAGGCCATGCAGATATGGGAAAATGGAAGAAAAGAGACAGAAATGAAATAGAAGGTCAGGGTTAACAGATATGAAAAGGGAACCAAGGCCAGAAGGCTGAGGAGATGCATCTGGAGATCTGCCACAAATTAGATCCAATTGGTGATCTTTGAGATCAGATGAGATTGTAAGATTAGATCCAGAGATCTAGATTCAGATCCTGAACTTTAAAGATAAGATATACTCATAGAAAGAAAACAAACCATAGAGTAGGGTTATCAATGTATATCCCATATCAGGAGTATGATTCCCACAGTCATGTGAGTAGTGTAGTGAGCAGCATAAAAAGTTTGAAGTGCTGATATTATAGTTGTAACAAAATCAGAGTTGGGTTAGATTCTAATAAAGCAGATAGGGGCAGAAATGTCAAAAACATATTCCATTCCTGATGTCCTTATTTGGTGAGCTCCAATACTGGTCCAATGAACAACTAGCTCCTTGTTCCCTTGATGGGGTAAGCCTAATGCAGGCCAAATATCTGGAGCATATGAGGAGGAGATTAGCCAGCCATATGGTTTTAAATTGGAGGGATGCTATGCAATCATCAGGAGGACAGGGGTCTGGGACTAGAGGCACAGGAGGAGTAGCTGGAGGGGCAGAGTGGACACCATTCAGGGATTCAGTGGTTGGGGAAGGTGGGGGATCAGAGCCTGTGGGGAACTGCCTGGTTGTGGATGCCATTTGAAGGGTTAATGATTGCCTTTGCCAAGAAATGAAGGAGCAGAACAAGCTCCTTTGTGATCTAGTTCAGATCAAGCTGGTGGAAGGTTGTTGGGCTGGGTATATTGTGGCAGGGGAACCAAGGGTTGTTCCTGTCAACCTTGAGGCTAAGGCCAAGCAGGAGGATGGTGGAGTGGTGGTTGGAGAGGACCTGGAGGAGTGAATGTTCCACTGAGGGTTGCTTACTGGTCTCGCCTCCTATATACCACAAATAATTATATATACCTGACTGGATTGCACATCATTTATGTGTTGCAGCAAGGGGAGGGAGATGAGCTACTTTAGAAAGGAATGGAGATGATTGGAGATGATTGGGGATAGGTGCAGTTGACATAGGTAGGGGTCAGTTACTGCACAAGTGGTAAGGGTGGTTGAAGAGGGCAATTGGTGCAGAGCACATCTGGTTATTGCATAAAGAGGTAGATAGTTAATCATGTGGCCTGGGCACTGTGGTAGAAGAGACCAGAGAGAGAATAGAGGGAGATTGAAGGGGCAAGTGATGGAACTAAGGGAAGGGCAAGAGTGCTAGATGACCAGTAGATTGTGGATTGCTAGGTGTGAACAGTGGTTACTAGTGTGGTCACCAGATGCCATCCCCTCCTCAAGATTGATGTCCCATTATCAACTAGAAGACAGAAAACAAAGGGGTCAGAGGCAGCACAAGGCACAAAGCAGAAGATATCTGGAAGTACCTGGAAAAACAGGAGGGAGGCCAGAAAGAAAGGCCAACCAAAAAAAACAGACACAGAAACAGAGAGATCCCAGGGGATATAGGAAGAGTAGAAATATCCCCAAAGGAGAAGTGAGACCCAGGGAAAATGAAAGAATAGGTTCCTGGATAACAGATCAGAGGAGGAATGAGAATGGAAGGCAAAGAGTAATGGAGTCATTAGAACAAGGCCAGAAGAACAAGAGATTTCCAGGGCAAAACAGTGGAGGGATTCAGAGGAGGTTTCAAAAAAATGAGCAGCATTCCCAGAAGATGCAGAAGAGCAGAATTGCCTCCAGGAAAGAAATACCCAGGGGAAAGAAGCAGGATTCCCAGAAGATACAAAAAGCAGAATGTCTTCCAGGAAAAAGAAGACCCAGGGAAATAGAAGGACAGATCCTGAGATGACATACAGAAAAATAAGGAAATACTCACAAGTGGGGACAGAGTTGTCAGGAACAATGCCTGAAGAACAAGAATTTTCTGGGCCAGAGTCAGAGAGAACAGAGAGGTGCAGAGATAATTCCATGAAACAGGTTTCCCAGAAGGGGACAGAGAGTGCCAATGGCAAGAGGATTATAGGGAGGTGGCACAACAATAAAACAATGTAGCACCATACAGAGGAAATCCAAGCAGGGACTCATAAGGAACAGAAACAAAGCTCAATCAACTGCAAATAGAAAAAGAAAAAGTAATCACAGTGCAGTCATGATGGAAGAGTAAGCTTTCTGAAGAGACAAAAAGGGACAGAGGTGCCTGGAGAGGGCAAGGGACTTTTGGCATGTGAGATGAAATGCAGGGAGCATGTCAGAGTGCAGAGAAAGAGGGGTGGTGCTTCTGAAGCCTGATTGGTCAGCAAGGTGGGTATCTCTTAGCTGTGAAGATAAGGAAACAAATGGTGGGGGTGCCATGTGTTAAAACTTTCATTCCACTAAAGAGAGACTGTTAAAATCTATACCAAGACAAGTATACTTTTAACCAGTTCCTTTTTAAATGAAACCCTTGATACTGTAGGAAGGTCAGAACTCTGGAGGGCTCTGGGGAAATCTAGAAAGGGTTTCAATGGTTGAACAGGACTTGGTGTTACAAATGTAACATTTGCTAGCAGAAGAGTCACATGACAAGCATGTGACCGTGAGACTTTATTGCCAAACAAGGATAAACCCTAGGATATGGTTGAGTTGTTTATTCAGAGTTCCCTTGGGTTTGGGACACAGCTTATAGGGTTGGATCTAGCATCTCAGATGAAGGTATCTCCTAATTGGATCTAGATGACATCTTATCTAGATTGATGAATCTGATCTGTGGCAGAGATCCAGATGGGATCTCCTCAGCCTCATGGTTGAGGGCATGGTTTGATCTCCACTTACCCTGAACCCTTACCTTCCATTCTACATAGCCTCTCCATTCCACACCCCTTATCCACATGGCCCATTGGTCATACCCTTTATCCTCGCCCTATGCCCTATTACTATTTATGGTAATGTCCTGGAGAGACTAGGTTGGTCCGTGCACACTTAGCTAGGTATATATAGCAGGTAGTTCCTTGGTTAAGGCTCTCCAGCCTTAATCACCTTGTTATTCTTATACTGAAACCATACCTCCTTCAATATAGTCCTCTCCCATCCTAACTTGTGGTGATGGCTTCTCAGGCCTTGCTAGCTTGAGTCCACTACATCGTTTCACTCTATTCCAACTGAATCTGACAATAAAACTGACACACCCTTTCAAGGCAGATCATTTAGGGTTATGACAGGTCATCCAGAGATTGAGACTGTAACACTTGGCTTTACCTTATGTGGTGTGCCCTTGCACTCCTCTGGTGTCCTGATTTACATAGATGTTGGAGGTGGGTAAGAAGGCTGTCTTTATGCTCAACAGAAGAGACAGGCAGGACAAGGAGAGTCAAGTCTAGTCATGGGGGTAAGACCTTATGACTCCTTTAAGAATATCGTGTAGCCTTGGAGGTACTCTGGAGTAACCTGGAGGGTTAGAGTGAGCCCAAGGGCTTGAGCAGAGTAAGGATGATGACAAGAGGGTGTTTCTGTTATTTTTGTCAATCTTCCTACTGAGGTACAAGATACAAAACTACAGTACTTATATCTCAGTGAGACAGAACTATCTAGGAGTGTAACAAAATGAGACAAGTGCAAACTCAGAAGTGAAACAGATGTCTAGATATCTAGGAAACAAATGGAGATGTTAGGGAAGACAATGTTCAATCATGTCAGACTGAAACTGAAGGGTGACAGGATAAAACAGGGGGAAACAAGGAACAGGAACAGAACAGGAATAGTAACAATAATGGTAACAGTAACTGAGACTGGGAACAGTAACAGAGTTATACCAGGATGGTCTGGAGATGATAAAGGGAAACTAGGGTAGTACTTAACTGGAGCAGAGATAGACTGGAAGTGGAATGGAGTGGAGTGGAAGTGGAAGCCCAGGGGAGCATATAATGCTGAGGGGTGAGAAGCATATATGCATAGCTGGGAAAGACTGGAATGGTGACAGAGGGCTGGAGTTGCCTGGAGGGGAGTCAGAGGGCTAGAGTAGCTTACTAGATATGAAGACCAATTGTAAGCTGGGTCAGGATGGGGTCAGAGTTGGGTCGGAGGTCCAGGATATAACAGTATCCCCCCCTTAGGCCTGAATTCTTGAAGGCCATTGGCCTGGAGTGCAGAGGGTACAGACATGTGATCTGCAATAGTGTGGTGATTGTTATAGTTTGCTTTTTCAAACTTTGATCATGTGACTTTATCTTATCTTTCCATGTGGTTATCTAATCTTTTATCTTATCTAGGCATGTGATGGGTCACATGACAGGTCTAGACCCAGGGCATAGGGTTAGTCTCATGTCTTCAGCCTTGTTTCATTTCCATTTCTCTTCCATTTCAGAAGCTCTGTTTCTCTTCAGCCATTGGCTATTCTCATGGATGCTTCTCTTCCATTTGATGGTACCTCAGGGTCTGTGGGAATTCTTCCATCAGGGTCTTGGTCCATGTGCTGTCCTGGACCATATAAATATTGTAGCCTTAGCACATCTCAAGCCCCAGTTTTGAGCATTTGTATTCTTTGATCAAGTGGCCTCACTAGGGCTTCTTTCTATATCATCACTCTTGCTTTTATCTCACCAAAACCACCATCAGTAAGCCCTTGATTAGGGTTAGAATGTATTGCTGCAACATCGACACCATATATCATAACAGTAATGGGCATGTGATTACATGCTTTAGTAATATCAGGGGTAGTGCAGAGGATTGTGGAGGTAACAAGCATGTGACCTTGTTTAGTGACAATGGGGTGGAAGAGCAGAGTTTCTTGGCTTGCTCATGAATAAAAACAGGGACTTCAATGATAGCTTGTCCTTCCTTCATTACAACAACATGGCTGCATTTGATAATATTGTGGCCTGGGCCAATGAATGCATTGTGGAGTGCACCGACAACAATAAGGTGTTGAGTGATTTCAAATACACTGAGTGCAAGAGGTACACAAAGGCAAGAAAGGAGAAGGAAAGGAGGAGGGTGGAAGAGGCCTGGAAGGCAGGGGAGGAGACTGCCGGAAGGCAGACGAAGGAGGCTGGGA
>JBBPKN010000462.1:0-39371 GCA_038089275.1 Pulveroboletus cf. rosaemariae
ACATGGGCTTCGGTCTCTTTGACTAGCGTATCTGACTGGTACAACGTGGCACTGTATGAGGGCACAGCGTCCGCCGGCGGTAGAATGAGAAAGTGGCGGCGTTGCGGCTTGCCGTCAGCAAATAATGACGTGAATTTTGTCCCAAAGACGCCGAGTATATGTACCGTGAATGCAAAATATGTATACCAATTAATGATTAAAATGGGGAATCAGCCGGCAAGGTCCAGCCGCTCGGCAGGGTGGGGAGTTGGGAAGCGGTGTGAACAATGATCCCAAGGTTCACACTTTGAAGGAAACGAAACTCTCTGATGCGCCCAACGACAGCTAGACATGCTGTGGTGCCAGGGCCGCACGATAGACTCGAGTCGTACAAGGCGCCGTCATGAAACAGGCTGGTACTAGGTCCGTTTTGAATGGGGTGGGCAACGGACCTCACATATTTATGTAATTTTTTTTTTCAAATTGATCGGTCTGCATCGGCACCAGAACGAAAGCCGCCGGCCCGACGACAGGGGAGATGGGAAATGCCCGAGTGACGGCCGGGTGGGTGCACGAGGGGTGATCTGCGCAGAGACAAATCCGACTAAAGAGGAAATGCGAGGGGGCAGCTGTGGGTACACCCCGACATTGCCAGCAGCGCTCGTCGTCGGACACAGTGACGACGGCAATCCATAACCACCCACCACGGTGCCCGCCACGACCAAGTTCCATCTTTTTAATTTCCCTGTCGTTTTCGTTTTACCTTCCTTCGGTAACGTCAAGCTACTCGTAACTAGATTTAGACGGCCCTTTCCATCCCTCCTTTTAATATCTGTCCCTCCTCCCTCCTCCTCCGCCTCCACGCTTCCCTTTCCCTCCCTCCACACACAGACAACCACGGGGGTCTCCTCCCCTCCCCATGGACTCTTTCTTTCGCCCTCGAGATGTCCCCTCACACCCTCCGTCCATCACCTTTGCCCCTCCAAACCAACCCACCCCTGACGTCTCCCGCTATCCCCCGGATCCCCAACCTGTCCCCGAGAGATCGGATCCAAGTATCGCATTTATGAAGGGCCCAAAGCGCAAACGTCTTGCAAAGGTACGCCTCTATCGCCACCTGCTTCTGACCGCCTACTTACTTCCCGAAAGGCATGTGATGCTTGTCACAAAAGTAAACGGCGCTGTGACGGAACTGGTACGTTACTTCGATTCCTTGGTACCGCAACCGTTCTCATGTATATTTTGCCGTCTCAAGCACCCTGTAGTAACTGGTATGTCTGGGCGGTCCACTGGCATCACTCCGTCACCTCTTTCCAGTTATTTTGCCTCCAAGAAGTGCACCTACACTGATGCCTCGGGAAAACCTGTCCCAGCTCCTAGGCCGATCAACTCGGACAGGCCAGAGAGCTCTTCGGATGCCCGCGGCGGGCCCTATCCACCAAATCCTGACGTTGTGACCACCAGCTCGCTGTCCTTCAACATCATTCCCAACAACACCAACGATGTCGCTCTGTCCACACCATCGTCAGATGATGATCGGAGCCATTCCCGTAGCAAGCGCCCAAGACCCGATGTTGGTAACGTGGCTACGCCTTCGGGGACTCCCCCGCGATCGTTGGCGCCGCCGTTGACTCAACACGACCGACCCATCGAGCGCGATCAGGCCCTCACCCGAGAACTTGTCCATCGTTCGTCCTCCACATACAGTTTTGATGCTCACCCCCAAACACTAACTCCACTCTCCAGTCTTCTTTGCGTACCGACAACCCCAGCGTATGATCATTCACCAACCTTCCTTCTTGGTCGCCCTAAGCCGCGGTACCGTCCCTCAACACCTCCTTCTCGCAGTATGTGCAGTGGCAGCCCCGCTATCGAAGCAACCTCGGCTGAGGACATCTCCTTGTCGATACGCGGGTGAAATGTTCGCCCAAGAGGCTGCATCCCTCATGTTCGACAAGAACCATCAGTTGGTTTGTGATCACAGCTTGGCTACCGCACAGGCCCTTTTATTGCTTCAGTTGCATGACAGAATGGGAAAGTCTTTGTGGTTTGGACAGTATTATGGTGAATTTTTTTTTGTCTCTGGTGTCAGGTTAGATCGATTGATCCCACGAAGAACTCGCATTAGATATCGTTACTAAGATCGGAATTTTCGATTCTGACAGCACTGTTCTTACACCGCATCCAACGCCGGAGTTAGTCGATGCCTGTATTGAACAGGAGTGTGCGCGCCGTGTATTCTGGCTTATTTTCATCTCAGATTGCTTTGGGTGGATGCTTTATCGTCGAGTTCGTCTGGCAACAGAGTCCCAGATGAACCTCCGCCTCCCTATCGATGAAACAAGCTTCGAGGTGTCTCCGTTGACTGCAGTACCAGGTGGTAACCTCCTCTTATTTCGTTGAGATTCAAGACTCACATTCTCCAGAGTTCATGACAAAACCAACTCCATCATGCAGTATGTGTTCGGAAATCGGTCAGCTCATACGGCTGTTATCGCTACATGGGGATATAGAGAAGTTGTTGGATGACCTAAACGGCAAGTGGTTCCCCTGCAGCATCGAATGCCACTAGACGATTCACGTAGAATGTGAAAGTGGGCGATACCTGATCGATCAATTACAAGGACTAGAAAAGAGACTTGGTGTATGTTGTTCGAGTCAGATGTTGGCTCTTTTGCTGATGGTTCTTTCCGCCCGTGCTAGGCATGGGTAGACGCGCTTCCTGAACATATGCGTTTCACCGATGATAGCCTATGGGTGCACATTACCCAGTATGAAACCGCTTCAAACATGGGAGCGTGGTGTTTCTTTGTTATGCACGTCATTCATTGTTCGTGCATGCTTGCGCTCGACTTGGTGTGTACATTTAGATGATTATGAGATCTGTAGCCCTCAGAAATTACTTACTGACTACTGATGGTGTGTTATCTGGTTAGGGAAGACAACGGTGCCAGTTGGAGATACATCTCGACCCCACATGGGCGCGGGAGAGAATCATCAAGATTATAGAGGCTCTTGGCAGGAAGGCAAAATTAAGCATTATTAGTGAGTTCTATTTCGGTGCTATAGCGTTTGTCCCCGCTCACATGCTCACACACTCAAATTTCAGTGGGAATTGCGATTTGGGTATTCGTGCTATTCCACTAGGTTGCTCCTTAAAGCTTACCTCCCGATGTAGCCTCTCTTCAAGTATGCTGACGAGCCACCAAGCCAGGCGTTGTTGAACTGGTCCAGTGACTTTGAGGAGATTTGGGGTGTACGTATCCAGGACTTGAGTCGCCGTCAGTTGAGTCACACACTACAAATGCGGACACAATTGGGTCCACCGCCCCCGATGCCACCACTACCCACAGCTCGCACCCACACGTCCATATCCCCCGTATCTCGGGCAGGGTCTGATGTGAACCCTGCGCAGGTGGTACAACCGCCAAGCCATGTCCCTCAGGGCCGGATACTACACGATACAGTGTTCCAGACTCTGTCGCCCCCTTTTCACCCCCCCTCTCAACCCGAGGCAAGGACACAGGCTGGACATGATGCTCGCGAGAAAGAGATCAGGAGCATGGTGAACGATGCTGACATCGACCCCGCACTTCAGACTGTTTCGAGTGCACGGTCTCAAGCAACATCACAGTTGCCTGTTTCCGCGCCACCAGCACCAGCACCGTCACTACCGTCACTGAAGGCCAGTGGACTATTAGAATGGTCACACTCTGGCCCTACGAATGCAGTCATAGCACCCTCGAATATGCAGCCCAGCGTCAATTGGCAACCGCCCATACAGTATTTCGCTCCTCCCCGCCAACCCCAGCGAGAATCCCTGCGGTCATTCGATGTTCAGTCGACACTTGAAGGTCCCCGCCCCCCTCCCTCGACTTCGTCCAGCATGCCCGTGGGGTTACAATGGTTGGCTCACGAGTCAATAGCTCCGAGACCAAGCTAGGAACTACATTAGGTTTACACGCGCGCAGTGTCGGTTGAGGAATACTGCCAACTTTATGGCTGCTACCCACCGTCGGCGCCATTCACCCGTATTTATTCACTAGATATGAGCCAACCCGATCGTGTCGTGGAAAGGGTAGGGTATGATATGCATTGCTGTAACGTCAAATTCACAGGTTTGTAATATAGTCATGATGGTTTACAAGCGACAGTCACATCAATGTGCTTCGGGGCCTCCAAGCTTTTTGAGATTGCGATGGAGCTCGGGCTCAACGAGTACGACACGATCTAGGAGTTTCATAATGACGGCATCTTTGTTGGCCTCGAACGCATTCGTGGTCGCCTGGAGCTTGAAGTCTGTGTCCCTATCTACAGCTGCCTGTGCGCTGGTCGTGTTACCAGCGTGCTACGAGCCTACGTGAACAACACGTGGTCGTCGTGAAGCTATAGGGGACGCACCGACGCCTCGAATGCCCTGAATTCTGAATCTTTCGCCTGTCTGTACTCGTCAATCTCTTTGGAAGCCTCGGACCGTGCATCTTTTAGTCTCTGGACGCGATCTGTGTGAGAGATGTAAGTGGACGCAGCGGGGTGAAGTGATGGAAGTGGTACACTGGCGGGCTTGTTGTACGATCTTTGCGGCATCCTTTTCCGCCTCAAGGAGGGTCTGTATGCCTTGTGAATGCTGGGCAGCCTGGGGGGGAGTGAGTGGGCAGCGTGCAGTAACTAGAGTCAAGGTACCATGGTAGAGGGAAGGATGGTTTGAACTCCGACATGGGTAGTGGATGTAAAGACCGGATGACGGACGTTGACCAGGACAGGATGGCAGGAAATCCGATTGACCCATTACAAGCACTTTCGGCAGCGTTAGCAGTCCCAGCTGACTCGAAAGAACAGGCCGATTTGCTTGCTACTTTGCGTGAGTCTCTCGAGGCTCATCCAGCACCAATTCCAGTCCTCTGTACGACGCTCGTCAAAACCGTCTCTGGCGCGGGTGACTCCCTTCTCAAGAGATGGGTCCTTGACCTCCTTCACTTTGCTATTGCCCGCTCCAATCTGTCCCAAGATGTCCGCACTCAGCGTTAGTTTTGCGGAACTTGGTGCTCTCTCACTCTCACCCTTTCCATAGTCGCGTCGCAGTCTGTCGAAACCTTGGCAGATCTCTTGCATGACCCGAACGTGCGCACCGTCAAGGTGGCCACGCAGTGCTTCACCTCTGTCTACCCACTACTATTTCGCTCCCAGTAAGCCGGCCCGCCTTGTCCCTCACACAACGTATCTCAGTCTCGTACAGCTGTACCAACCGCACCCATCGCCAGCAGTGGGACATACTCTCCCAGTCCAAATCCCGCATCCTCGAATTTGTCGCGTCCCCTACTGTGAACAATGGCATTAGGCTATCCGCCGTCAAGTTCTTGCAACGGGTCATCCTCCTACAGACGCGAGGTGTCTCTGACCCGAGGGTAGGTGTCCCCTAGAGCGACGCTGCTCAGTGGAGCTAACCGCGCTTAAATTTTGACAGCTTCAAAACAAGAGCGACCCAAGCATTGCAAACGTCCCAGCTGACCACCCTTTCATTTCCGCCGCAGCTCTGGAAGCAGAAGGCATGAAGCTTTTGGAAAATATCATCACCATTCTGTACACCAGCCAGTAAGACTCCCTCTGTCTCATTCTTGGCTACCATTCCCTTGACACCACTAACAGGAACGTCGACATCCTGACAGCCATTTTGAACAGTTGGAGTAACTTGATCAAACAGCGTCCTACATTGGTACAATTGGTTGTATCATCTCTAGCATCATGGACACCTGCCGCACTCGCTGCATTGTCGGCTTCCGCCGTAAAAAGTGTCGAGAAGAGCATTCGGATACTGTTGATACACGTCTCCAGGCTAGTCTCCCAATGAATCCGCTGCGTTACTTGCTGATACTTGACGTTCCACAGAGGGCCTCATGGCTCTGCGTTTGGTGCTCAGATTAACGAGGCGCTCTCACAACAGGCCACGCGGATGGAGAGGGCATCTGCGGAAGAGAAGGCGCGCATGGTTGCTGTCGCAGCCACTGCGGCCGAGGCCGTCAAAAAACGGCCCTTTCCCGCAGGCCCAGCTGTTGACCAGCCCACAGATGCCAAGCGTCTCAAGGTTGAGGTTGACAATGCCGTGGCCAACTCTGCAGCGTTCCTCGCCTCATTCGACTTCACGACGTTACCTATCACGCTCGTCACCGATCTCATCGTCGCTAACCTGCAAGCGTTTACAGAACCTACTCTGCTTAGTTTGGTCCAGGGGTATAGACAAGGCAGGGAGGATGCATCTGGGGCAGCTCCACATCCACCAAACGATGTTGCAGATGGAGCTTTGTCAAATTTAGACTCAACTCCTATCAAGGATGAACCAGTTGATCCCTTGAAAATGGACATTGACGAAGAGGAGATGGAATATGAACCGGATCGGTTGAATGAAGCAGTAAGCAAAAAAATTCTACTGACACCCATTCTCCTCCTAAACACAATTTCAACAGCTTTCTGGGGGTGCTAAGGCTGCGGATGAAGAGGAAGCAGTTACAGGACTTCCTGAAGTTTCACTCAGCCTTGACTTATCTGACTTCAAGTTACCGTCCCCAAAGGATCTCACTGAAGTTGATCGAGTTACTCTCATGCGGGGAGTTGTCAATCGTATATGTGAAGGTGGGGAGGAATTACAGGAGGCATCACAAGCATTACCTGCAGGTGCCCTTTCTGACGACATGTGGATGCTTCTTATCGTTCGCTTGATAACTCGTGTTGCCGAATCTACTGTATACACACCACAAGATGGAGATAAGTCAAATGGGGAGGAAGAACAGCCTGTTGACGTCCCTTCGCGGCAGGACAGGCTACGGGAAGTACTGTGTAACTACATCATGGTAGACTTCCCATCAAGGTACGGGATTCCACCACTTGAGTGATAGTCTGTTTCTAACATGTTCTTCCAGATTACGTCTTGCTACAGTCTGGATGAATGAAGAGTGGTATAATGATCGAATAAGAATTGGAAACAACTTTAATTGCGTATGATTTTATCACCTTTACCTCTAGCGGGCATTCACGTCAAATGATTAGCGACCGAACTACGACACCTGGTTGAATCAGCTGGTTTCTTCGTATCAGACCATTCTTGAAAGCAAGGCAGAAGGCAAACCGGACAGCAAAGATAGAGCATTTGCGAAGTTCCTCTTAGACCTACCCTCTATACCAACAGATATCCTGGATCTCTTACGTGACCTCTCCGTTGATCCTGAAAAGTACGTCTCGTTGGCATTCTAGTGTGTCAAATACCCTTAATAATCTATGGCAATAGGATGCATATAGGGTTTACGAGTCTTCGCGAATTCGTGTTTGAGCGCCCCTCGTTACGAGCGGAAGCACTACGCGTCTTGCTGGATCTAACGACACACCCAGGTATGGCAAAAGTGTCGGTGCTTATGTCTTTGATGTATATTACTAATCGGACTGAACAGAATCTGTCACACGTCGCGCTGCAATCAACACCATCAGACGATGGGTGCCCGGTGTTGAACCCATGGATAGTATGATACGCGACTTCGCACTCCAGATACTTCGCCGTCTGCAAAAGCGTTCGTCAAAGGATACAAAGTCTATAACCGCCAACGGGAGCGAAGAGGACGAAAATATGGAGGATGGCCAGATTCCATCTGAAGAATTCATACAAACGCCATACCTGTCCGAAGAGATTGACTTGCCAGTTGAGAAATTCCTCGTACTTCAGCATGTTGAATTGCTCTTCGCTCTATCCGTAAAAATTCCGGAATTCCTGGACGAGTATGTTTTTTCTTGGCCACTTCCCGCGGCATTCTTTAACGCAAATACAGAATATTTTCGGCCTATGGCCAAATGGACGTTTCTGTTCAGGAGGCAGTTCAGGATTTGATCACTGCCCTCATCAAATCTCTGGGATCTAGCAATGGCAAATTGCTCACCCTCATGCGGACCTGCCCCCCAGGCTCTGAATCGCTTGCACTTAGAGTTCTGACCATCTTCACGGAGCATGGTAGGCCTAGCGCGCAACTTGTAGCCTTAGTCAAGGGTCTTATTAGCGAGCGCGATCTCGACGCAAGATTCCTCATTCCGATCATCGCAGAGATGGACAAGGTAAATACTCACTCCTGTGTTCCTGTATTCGATTCAAATTCTGTAGGCGGATATTATGCGTCACCTACCCCGAATTGTTTCGCTTCTTAATGGTCAACAAGAACCAAAGAACCTGGTTCGCTCTGTATTTAGCTCTGTCGTTACCACCCCACCACAAACATTCGGGAGTGTCACGTCAAATCTACCTCGCGTTCGGCAGAGCGAGTTGTTGACACCTGCAGAATTGATGGTCTTGCTCCATGAGTCTGAGAAGGAAATTGGACTTAAGAGCGCCATCGAAGGTACGTATTCTGCTCTAATGTCCGCCGTCATATTTACGTGATCATTCGTCCCTTCAGCCATCGGCATCTGTTTCTCGATGACGGACGTTTTCCGTTCTGAAATTCTGGCTGTGGTGATGCAGCAAATAGTCGACGAACCGGTTTTGCCCGTGTTGTTCCTTCGAACAGTGTGTCATTTCCCAAGCGACAATGCCAGTGACTAATGGCACCTTCGGTTAGGTGATTCAAGCTGTAACGACATACAAGTCACTGGTGGCGTTTGTTTCGACTACCTTACTCTCCCGTTTAATTACGAAGAAGATATGGCAAAATCCTCACCTGTGGGAAGGGTTCATCCGATGTGCAAAGGTGATTGCTCCGGCAAGTTTTGGGGCCCTTCTCCAACTACCGAAAGAGCAGCTGCGGGAGCTCGTGGATAAACAACCTAGCTTGAAGTCGGGCTTGCGGGAGTATGTGACTAAGAAGGCGGGAAACAAGGCTCGGGTTGCTGGGTTCTTGGACCTGTTCGGGGATGACGACCACACACCATTGTCGACACCATCGACGCCAATTGACCCGTCATGACTGCATACGGGCTTCGTGTTGTGTATTTTATTTCCGCGATTTGAACTTGTGTAGCACTACAGTAGCTTATATCGTTCCCCTTTATCTACGCGGCAGCCATTTACTACCAATTCAGTCAAGATCCCTCATACAAGACCTACTCCGGACACTGTCCGACGTTTCAGATTCCATTGCACATTTCGCACTGCTTAGGGGTGCCTTTATGATTATAATACGCGGCGTGTCAACCGCCGTTTATAGACTCGAGGCCACCCCGCCGTAACTTCTCTCGTTCCAACACATGGCAAACCCGTCCAGCAGTGGCAGTGATGACCGCTCTTCGTCACCCATCGCCTCTGCCGCTTCAGAGAATATGGATCGCGGGCGATCCAGGGTTCGGCGACGTTCAATTCAGCTCAACGATCATCACAGCATAAGAAAAAGGTATCCCAGCTCGTGCACTGTACGCCGTTGGATCGATGACGATGTCTCGTAGAGGATACCACACAGTCATGTCGTCTTTTGGGAAGGCATTCCAAGTCGAGAAGCGGTGGAAACTGGTGAGGGAGATGGGTTCGGGGGCATACGGAGTGGTCGTGTGAGTCGTGTTGCCCAAGCACTCAAGTTCGCTCACTCGTGTCGGAACAGGTCGGCAGCAGACGAGATATCAGGTGAAACAGTGGCTATAAAACTGGTCACTCGAGTGTTCGAAAAGGTCCAACTTGCAAAGCGCGCCCTTAGGGAGATCACTCTTCTCAGACACTTTACGAACCATGAGAACATCACTGGGTTGATCGACGTGGATGCCATATCTCCGGATTTCCAAGAGATGTGCGTTATCTTTGCAATTGTCGACGTTGTCGTCTTCCGCTTAGATCTTTGTATAGATACATTTTCATGGAGGTAAGCCTTACCGCTATTTGCAGTGGACAGCGACTTTGAATTGCAATCCGTACAGCCCATGGAAGGTCTGTTGTGTCTGGAAATTGATCCTGGGTACCCTACCACTGAGCGTTCGCAGCCGATCTGCATCAAATCATCAAGTCTGGGCAGACCCTCACTAATGAGCATGTCCAATACTTTCTTTACCAGATCCTCCGAGGTAAATATCTCAGGCAGAGCACGCTGGAGCTTTTTTTATTTCGATCTTCATTCGTGCAGGAATGAAATACGTTCATTCAGCCTCGGTGATACATCGAGACCTGAAACCCGGGAACTTGCTAGTCAATTCGGATTGCGAGTTAAAAATTTGTGACTTTGGTTTAAGCCGAGGTTTTGATGCCACACCGGACGAACATGCTAGCGGACATCTTACCGAATATGTCGCAACGCGATGGTACAGAGCACCAGAAATCATGCTTGCTTTCAGGTGACTGACACAGTGTTACTCCTTTCGGGTTGCGTCTGACCCATGTCCATTAGAGGATATACCACAGCTAGTTAGTGGACAAGCTGACACTCGTTGGGAGACAAGGAAAATGCTGAGACAATGGGACAACAGTTGACGTCTGGTCAATAGGATGCATTTTCGCTGAATTGCTCCTTGGAAGACCACTGTTCAAAGGGAAAGAGTGGGTATGTTTGTTCTGACTAGTACAATGCTCTGACGATTCCGTTCTCAGCTACGGTCAGTTCTTACATAGATTACCCTCGACTTTTCAGCCTGAATATTTCATCACCTTCAGTCGATCAACTCAACAAAATTCTTGATGTCCTAGGCACTCCAAATGAAAATGTCGTCCATCGAATAGGTAGTGAAAAGGTATCTGACTAGTAGAAGATCGACAACAGCTTTTGATGTACAATAGGCGCAGGCTTACGTTCGATCGTTGCCCATCAAACAAGCCATTCCTCTCAGAAGACTGCTGCCAACTGCAGACATTCAGGGCAAGTGTTGACATGTCACTCCTTTCCCAGTCTAATTTGTCTACCCAAGCCCTTGATCTACTAGGGAGGATGATCACGTTTGACCCCTCGTCCCGTATCGCTATTCCTGACGCCCTCTCACATCCGTGGCTTGCAGCATACCATGAAGAATCCGACGAGCCAGATTGCCCAACGAAGTTCGAGAAATGGAGAGACATCGAGAAGCTCGAGACGCTCGAGGAATTCAGGGATGCATTGTGGAAGGAAATCGAAGATTATAGAATGGAGGTGCGAGGAATAAAACCCGAGACAAGCCCCTTGCCTAGGATGGTCGAGAAAGACCAAGCCCAATCTCCGCCGAACTTGTCACCGATGAAATCGCCTACGATGGACAGAGACAACAAGTTGTTGGACGCATCGTTACCTCGAGTGAGCAGCCCCAGACAAGACGGAGATGGCACAGATATTCTCGCCCCTCCGACTATTATGGCGTCAGAGGCCTTTCGTGCGACGGAGCTTACTGACCCCGTTATCACTTACGCTCGGCGGTCCAGTATTCTACCGACTGCTCGGCAGTCCACTTCTCCAATGGCGTCGACGGTGCAACAAGCTCCCCCCGCAGTTGTCGATGGCCTTCCCACAGCCAGTAATAGAGTAGAGTTCCCAAGCGAAACGTACGTCGTTCCTGCGCGGTCGAGAGCTGCGTCAACCACCGGGGGGGACATCACTGTACGCAAGCTCCTGCGAACCCTTTCTACTGTTTCCATACACGAGAGCATGGAGGGGTTACCAGGGGCTGCGCCCATAGGGAGGTATATTGGAGGTCGGGAGTCGGAAGCAGACGCACCGCCGAGTGAAATGCCGCTCGAGTTTGCAGGTAAAAGTTGTCAAGACCTGGAGAGGGAGAGTTGATTTCGGACTTTGGAGGTGTTCATGCTTATATTTTTTTGCATCGCTAGACAAGAACGTCACGCATAGCTATCACAATACAAATATCAATGCGGATGCGGATGCGGGATCAAGTGTCATTATTTCGGTTGTCACCAACTATGTACTTGATTCCTATCGTAGGGGTGAGCAACGGCGTTGCCGGGGTAGTAGAACAAGGACTCACTATCGATGATATTCAAATATGCTATTGATGCTGGGCTGTCCGGGTATTCATCCAAGAAACTCACCCCATAGTCTGCACTTTTCCCAATCCGAGGGTCCAGTGGCACCTTGCCTAGCAATTCCACTCCGGTCTCCTTGGCCAGTCGTTCCGCGCCTCCCGTGCTTGGTTTGAATATTTGGCTTGCCGTCTTGCAGTTAGGGCAGACGAAACCCGACATATTCTCAACCAAGCCAAGAATAGGCAGGTTGACTTTGCGGCAGAAATCGATTTCTCTGCGGACGTCTTGCAGCGCCACTTCCTGTGGTGTCGTGATAAGAACGGCTCCGTCGATACCACTCTCCTTGAGGTATTGCACGATGCTGAGGTGCTCGTCTGATGTCCCGGGAGGAGTATCGATGACGAGGTAATCCAAGTCACCCCAATCAACGTCTTTGAGAAATTGGGCGATGAGACCATTCTTCTTCGGGCCCCTCCACATGACCGCATCACGAGAAGATGGCAACATGAACCCGATGGACATGACAGCGAGATTATCTTGCACATATACTGGTGACCAGCCGACGGACGAGGAATGGACTTGTTCTGATGCGATGCCGAGGATGGTGGGTATGGAGGGGCCACAAATATCGACATCCATGATCCCAGTCTGCACTTGTTCATCTGCTGCGAATGCCCAGCCGAGCTGAGCTGTGAAAGTGGACTTGCCGACTCCGCCCTTTCCTGAGAGGACGAGGATCTTGTGCTTCACGGAACGAATACGTTCACGGATAAAGGGCAGGGCGGGGTCCGGTCCCTTTGACGTATTGGAAGAGCAGCTTTGTTGGTTTGGACAGCCTCTACAGGCGTCTGCTTTGCCGGCGAGATTGGAGTCTGTGCCCTGATATGAGTCAGGGAGGAACATGTCAGAGGTACCTGACGACATTACTGGACAGTGTTCCGGTGCATTCGAAGGGATAGAAAGCGGATCTGGAGGGGGACTCGGTTGTCGGACGGCGAGCATGGTCAAAGTAGCGGAGGGTCAAGCGAATTGTCGAAGCCTCGGTCTTATCCGACGTCGTATGCTCCAAACCTCGACTTGAAACAAAAACGGTCGGTCGCGCTGAAACTGCCGAGTCGTTGCACTTGAAGACGCTTGGCGAGTGCCACCGACGTGGACGTGTCCCATGTGCTCCACGGGGATCAAACACCATACCCTTGTCGTGGTATTCGCAGTTTACTCCATCTTGGTGCGATGGTGAGTACTGCGACGAGCACTTACCCTGTGCCTATCACACCGCTTCCACGTCCCACAGTGCTGCCGTCGGAGGGTGCTCGATGGGCTCCTTCGACTTCGTGTCACCCCCACGTCGTGTGATGCTTGCTTCAATGTTCCCGAGCGTCGTCCGTGATCCTGTCGGAGATGCTCTCTTCCGACACGTCACAAAATCCCCCCATGATGCGAAGACGAGTGACCATTTCATACACTTCCATAACAACCTCGTGAAACAGATCGTTCACTCCACCGAGGCTCGGTAGGATCAAGAGATCATCATGTGTGGATAATCGAACTGTCACGCTGCGCCAACAGTCCGCAATTCACTTTCCTAGCCTTTCATCGCTTGTTACCTTGCCTTCCACACATCCCAACCGAGCTGACAGGATGTCCCTAGTATTAAACTTCCGTTGCTTAATACCTCCGCCTCCAACACGTCTCAACCCAGCTGACAGATTGTCCTTTTTAATCTTCCATCACTTAATATCACCCCCTTCAGCAAGCTTTCCCTCCCATGTCCTGCAAACAAGCTCCATTCTCGATAGACTTTATTATCATTGGTGCTGGTGAGAACTTGAACCCTCTGCTCGATGAAAGTTCATGCCGGGCTCAGCATACGTCAATCCTGTCCGTAGGTGTCACCGGTCTTGCCACAGCTTTCAGATTGCGCCAATCTGGCCACAAAGTCACGGTAATTGATAAAGGATCTGGTCCTTGCGAGGTTTGTCGTTCTTCATCCGTTGTCTCCTTATGATTGTATCTCGCTCCATCCAGAGAATAGGTGGTACTCACCTTCCACCAAATCCCACGAAACTCCTCGTGGAATGGGGCCTTGAAAAGCAGCTTAGAAGATATGGACTGTCCGTGCGAGCAAGCAAGTTTATATCAGGCAAGTACTTGTTCATCCCCGTTTACGTTAATGACTTGTTCGCAGTGGATGATGGCCACGAGATCGGTTGCATCGAATGGCGAGAGGATGTGTTACGAGAGTCGGGTGCTGCTTATTTTGTGATGCAGGTTAGCTAAAGAACTGAGAAATCGCGGCTTAATTTTTGAATCAGTGCGCAGTACCGGGATCTATGCCAGATTCTGCTCGATGCCGCACGGAACGCAGGCGTGCACTTCGAGTTTCAGCTTGCTGTGACTTCGGTTCAATCTGACCCAAAGCGGCCACGAGCCATTCTGTCCGATGGGCGGACTTTGACAGCCCATGTAATCATTGGCGCGGATGGCCCACGAAGTATTGTGAGGCAATCAATCAACGGCCCCATACACGAGACCTTGGAAGGGCATAGTGCTTACATGTAAGTCTGTAACTGTCCCTAGAAAATAACGACACTCATCATGGACCAGCGCTGCCATTTCCCGAGACCACCTGGAGGATGATCCAGAGTTATATGAACTCACAGCATATAAAGAAGACCATCCTGATGTATGTAATCCTATACAAGTCACCCTCCGAGGATCTGACCTTGAGCAGTATAATATTTGGACCGGCGAAAATCGCCATGTAGTTACACTCACAACGGTAAGCCGATCTATGTAGAATATCGTACTTCCACCCGTTCATGAGTAGCACGGATTAGGACCGGGGAAAGATGTGTTCCATCCTCGCTTTTTTTCCGGAGGCTGATACAAGAGATCACCCTGCTGACGATATGGCCTCTGATGGTGAGTTAGTCTCTGCGAGCAAGTTAAAAATTCAGTGCGAGCCCAAGTAAGCATATCATTCCAATACGTTCTGCATATTTTAGACGTCTGTCGGCCAGGCTCCGACGGTTGTTGAATCGTGTTCCCACGTATCTGCGTAAACGATTGTATCATCGCGAGTTTGCTGAGGATTGGGTAGACAGGTACGGAAGGCTGATTATCATGAGCGAGGCAGCATATCCGATATGGGTAAAATCTTTGGTAGACCCTATGTTTGTCTGCTGACCTGTTTTCAAGCCATTCTGCATACAAAGCTGTAGCATGCCAATTGAAGATGCTGGTGTGCTCACCACCTTGTTCACTTACCTCAAGTCCGAGGCACAAATAATATATCTCGCTCGAGCCTTTCAGGAAATTCGTGAACCAAGGGCGCGATCCATATTCGCCAAGGAGACGAAAGCATTCGGGACCGTTTGGGCCCCTCCTGGACCTGAAAGGGACGCACGTGACGAAGCTCTCAAGAAGATGTTGTCGGAAGGTCACAAGGGTTGGGACCACACCAGACTGCGTTGGCAATGGGAAGAAATATGCGAGGTCTTTGCCTACCATGGGAGAGAGGCAGCGGAGGACTGGTGGGTAGTGTGGGGGGTGTTGAGAGAGCGGAGCGAGCACATAAATAGCGTTCATTATTAGGTAGACACGCAACCAGAGATGGCATGTAGACACGTCCTTGCTGCTGTCCCGCATTCACATTCGAACTAGTTCGTTCAATCTAGTACGTCTCTAGATACTAGCATAGTTGGTGATTTGAAGGACTAGATTACCCAGCAGTCAAACGAGGGCAGCTGTTCGTTATATTGATATGGTCGGGGGAGAAGACTGCTGTGGGGAACAGCGTATGCGGTCAAAATGCCGTTTTTAGCTCATTAGACTCGGAATGTTCCCAATTCTATATTACGTCCGTCATTCACGTATAGCAGCCTCTGCACGGGGCATCAACTACAAACCAACAGGTAAACACCAGAAACTCACTGAAGAACTCGTACGAAAGCCAGCACAGGGCATTACTCGGCATGTGGGTCAACATGCGGGGAGAGATTCCTCGTGCGAACCCTCTCAAGCCATCTCGTTTCCAAACAATTCTGAAGGCGTCCAGCATGCCGCCAAGTCTCCGAATTTCAGGATCTTGTGATGTGCCACGCGTCTGCAGGAGCGTCTTGGCCACGTCCAGTGGTGTTGTCACACCAGCGGCGACGCCACCCGCTATACCACCTGCAATGATATGTGTTATGGGAGAGTATTCCCCCTTGGAATTTAGCACCTTCTTAATTTGCTCGTAGACGGTGAATTGCGCGGCCGTAAATGGGACTGTCATCGTCAACGTTGTGGGATACGACACATAGAAAGCGCCGAGGCCCTCAGTACGATAGACCATCCGCATCGCGGTGAAAGCGGAACGAAACTCGGATTGGTGTACCTGCATCCTTTGTTTGATGACTGTAAGCAAGATGGAGTTGGATGGGAAAGGTTATAAGAAGTCAAAAACAAGGAGCTCACCGTCGAACGGGTTCATGAGCGCATCACTCGCGATCGTGGCAGATGCACCGGCCAGAGCTGGGAATCACGAAAACGTGAGCGTTACGAATGAAGATAGACGTAGGGGATTTGAAAGCAATGGTCAGGGAGACGGCGAAGCGAGACACGCACAAATTGCTAACCACTGATTTCCAGCATCGTTGCCGCCCGCCAGTTCCTTGACGGCCTCATATGCTCCAAAATGTATTGCATGAGCAGGTCCCGCGCCTAGTATTACTGACGACACGCCGCGCCATAGTACCCGCATACCCTCCGTAGAGGATATCCGAGCAAACGCATTGCCAATACCTGTGTACACTGCTGCCGGCGAAGTGGCGAAGACCTGCATCCGCGTCTAATGCCAGGATGAGTACAACGCAGAACCTCGAAGGGTGGACACGAGCCTTGATGCTGTCTATGGGAAACATAACCGCATGCTCCGTTATACCCGCCTAAGGAAACTTCAGCATGTCTCGCGGTTGCTTCCCTGCAGTCAGTCGTTTCCAGGGAGCGACTGTCGTGCGTGAAGCCGCATGGACGTGACTCACCATACCACCAGCCAACATATTAACCTTGTGGGGAGGCGCGGATGAGTGAGATACACTTCACAATAGGAACGGAAGACACACTGTGAGTCCCGCATTAGATGGCAGTCCCTCGTAGTCAACCTCCTCTGCCATGCGTGCGAGCCTGCGTTTTCTGGAAGTAATTCGAATGCGCACACCCGGATGTGATCAAAAATCACAGCGAGTGGCGGAAACGAGTAGAAACCGTAGCGGAGTGAGGGAAAGAGAGAAACCAGCGTCGTTTCTCGGCAAGGACGGGCACAGCACGTACGACGCACAGCTAGCGTGCGGAAAGGCAATGGCGGCGACAAGGAAAAAGGGAGGACGGTGGTGGCCCTTCGAAAAAGGTGCTCCGATGTCGAACCGGGATAGCAGACCGCGTGTCCCTGCATGCCTCGACAGACCCCACTCGACTGCAAATCCACGGGAGCTGACTCCATTCCCACCTCACTCAAGTCGCTGGATCGAAACAAATGTGTATAGTGATATGTTATTTTCGTACGTGATACACACAACCCGGGGCGACGGTTTCTCATCATCTATTGCTTCCAAGGCACACCGACTAGTCTGGTCTTGTCCCTGGCAGCTAGTCGGTCGTGTTCTTCGATATCTCTGAGGCAAACGTGTTCAGTGTTGACAAACGCGAATGACGACCTGCATGTACTCACGCAGCCTCCCATGGATAGTCCAGCCTGGCAGCATGTGAGACATAATGGGAATTCCAAGTTAGAATTTCGTCGAGTCCGCTGATGCACATCTTACCACACATCCGCTACTTCTGCGCCCACGAAATACCTGGTGGTGAAGTCATCCCGCTCAGCACGCGACGTTCAACGTCACAGCCGAGACTCACGGTACATCGGGAGGTAGTTCCCCAAGTTTTGGCTTCAGCTTGTTGTGCACAACAAAGATTGCAAACTCGGTGCGATTAGCCTCACGTTCGGACTCGGGAAGCGCCTGCAACTCCTTCTCGACGTCCTTTCGGAGTTCCGAAAGAGCGTATCTATAAATAAGTCTGAGAATGTTGGTGGACAAGTAATTATTCGATCCCCCTTACTGGAGCGTTTTCCGCGAGTCGTCGACTTCGTCCTGTGATTTTTGGATTGAGTTGCATATCAGATAACAAACCCCGAAGACTGATCGCTTACAACGACGACAACTCTTCGACCCAGCAAAGCCTTACCGGGGTCAGGTCCCCTGTGAGCTTGGGATACACGAGACTTTGTGATCAAGAAGAGGGAGCACTCACAGCCATTGTGTACGGACAACCTCGTTGCCTATCTGCTCTGCGGTCGTTCCCGGGAGAACTTCATAAAGCGAAAGGCCAATAGCTTGAATAGGAATGTTTCTCTTCGATGACGGGTCCTTTAAGAAAGTACGCTGCATACGAGATCACGAAGGCGGGTACCGATCGGGTTACAGGTACGCCGCAGCGGTGGAACGGCCATGAACTCACCAATACTCGAGCGGGAAAGAAGCCGCTGTGAATCGAGGACTAGTCAAGAGGTCCTGTATCATAAGACGAGCATGGGACCGACCCTCCTCCTGCACGATAGTTGGTCAGCCCTACCGATGCCCATCAACGGCAGCGAGTACGAACCAATTGCGATGAACAAATTCGGGTTGAACGCTGCGATCTTGTTTGCGCTCGCCTTGATTATGTTGTGGATGTCGTTGTAGGTCGCGTGGAGATGTTCTGGCTCGCTCATCGCAAATGGCAGGGGGAGATGGAAGGCATACGTCTTTAATCACAACACGTGATCGATACCAACCTCCGCCTCGACCATGGCGGACAGTGGCGAACTGTCGACGCCGGCTGCTGGTCCAAAGGCCATAGCAAGCCTGGCCAAGAGACCATCGGACGTAACCAGACAGGGAACTCAGAAACTCAAGTTCGTTCCGACGCTACCCGCACGTCGAAAGAAAGAGTATGCAATAAGCACAACACATCACTTCATCCATTCTCATAATAGATCCACAGAGAAGTAAAACAGGTATGCAGCATCTTGCTCGTCCTCCCACATGTGCAAACGCTGGGCCCTAGGAGGTTTCCCAACCATCTGCACAACCATCGGACAAGGGAAATGGCAGAGGGCGCGGTAGAGGGAAAGGTCGAGAAGGAAAAGGGGTCGCACCTCGACCGCCCCCAGTTGAAATGACCGCGAGTGGCCCTTTCGCGATGGGCCCTGCTCTTGCGGGCACCTCTGCTCGTCGTAGTGCGCCGCAGTCAAATTTCGACTCTGTCGTTCCACATGGCCCTGCAAATCGGCCAGCTTCGGGTGTCAACTCATTGAATTTGCCAGTGGCAACATTGAAGAAAGACAAGCAGCGCGAAAATCCGCCTGTCGACATGGACAGGGCACTAAAGAACGGATCTGACGAGGAGGTTTACTCGGAGCCGGACGAGGGTGTCGAGATCATCGACATGGAGAATGTACGGCACTTGGATTGGATGGCCCCCGAGACTCTACAAAGAGAACGGCGGAATCGAAGAAAGGAAGTGAAAACAGAGGTTGAAGAGCCTTCCTCATCATCCCATCTACTTGACCATACCAAACCACATGGATTCGTAGGACCCCTGGTTGAGAAACTCAGGGATCAGGATCGTTCAGGCGTACTTGATTCAAGCGAAAGTGAGGAAGATCTCGAAGATCTCATAGAGGATTTTGCGGCTCAAACAAATACGATCGAGGTCTGTATGGTCATCAGAATCGGAGATGTAACAATGCTCATATTTCCAGGGGGATATTCGACAAGAACGGTTGTACTTTTTCCAGTTTCCTGAACCCTTCCCAACATTTGTGTCCCCTTCCATGCCAATCCCAGATACTTCAAGGGAGATACATGTCGACACCCCGGGCCAAGGCCCTTCTACCTTGAAACGTCAGGTATCCTTTGCGGCGGACACCAAGTCCTCAGCATCTACCTTGCAACCCTCAATTCCAGCTACCCAAGCTGGTCTTGAAGTACCAAAAGAAAAACCAAAAGTAGACGGTGTGATTGGTCATATCGAGGTCTACCGCAGTGGGGCAGTAAAGATGCGTCTGGGTAACGGAATCGTCCTGAACGTAAGGACGGTCTTGCTACTGTTTTCATGGGCCATACTGGTGCATTATTCCAGGTCTCGGAGGCTACACGACCATCGTTCTTCCAGCAGGCAATTCATTTGGACATGGAAAGCAGGAAGCTACACGTTTTGGGCGAGGTCAACAGGAGATTTGTGGTCTCACCGGACCTCGATGTCTTGCTAACTTCCGTGGACCTCGCAGACAATAGTGCCACTCCGCTCGACGATGCCAATCTCATAAAGATGGACAATGTGTAGCTATTCAAAGCCTCACAAAATGAGACCATATGACCCATGACTGAAAGATGATGTTGTTAGCTTCACCAGAAGCGTCGCATAAAGCTCAGTCGTAGCCTGTCTTGAACTTGAAAGCCACGTTCACTCATCGCGGTACAAATTCATGGATAAATACGAACTTGACACCGTTCAATACGAATGGAATTGACTGCGGGTCAGGGCTGTGATAGAACTTAGTCAGCACGTGGACGGATGGAGAGTAGAGGTAGAAAGGAATGATCAGAAAAAACGGTGGAATGTTGGTCCACCGAAGGTAGCTGAGATGGTTTTTCTGCAGTGCAGGGTGGCCCCTGCATAAAGCCAAATGCCTCAAACATCGTGTGTGATAGACTTGGAGCATCGGTAGGATGGAAAGATAGACTCACCGTGGAGAGAGAAGGAAGGTGGGGACGAAAAAGTGAGGATGAGCAGGGTTATATAGCTGGGGCCTGCCGGACTGCCAACTCCGACCCGGCAGCACTCGTTCAGCCATGTCTACATCGACAACATACTCAGACTCGCCCACACCCCAACCTCAGACGTCCCAGTATTCATACCAGTCCTACTCGGATGCTTCGCACCAGCACCCCCAGTCCTCCCAAGCAACGCCCGCCGTGGCTACCACCAGTTCTTCTACTGTAGCTGTCCCACCCCCGCCTCAAACGCGTCAAGCGGCAGAAGACGCACGCAAGGACCGCACTTTGGCAGAATTCCTGCTCATGCTTGATGAGTATGAACCCCTGGTGTGTCGATTTTTTACCCCCTCAGCAGTTTGCTTCCGACTCATGTCTGTCGCAGATTCCTAACGAGGTCACCGACTATTATCTCCAAAGGGTTGGGTTCGAATGCGATGATGTCCGTCTGTGAGTGCATCCAGTTACTTGCCGTACATGTACTCACATTTTACTCTGTAAAGAAAACGCCTTCTTTCCCTTGCTGCCCAGAAATTCGTTTCGGACATTGCCTCTGATGCGTACCAACATGCCCGTATACGCACAAACGCAGCGAGTGGACGGGTTCGCGCGGCCGTCTCAGGTTCTGGAGTTGCCAAGGTTTGTCTTTACTACTCTGCTTCTAATGCCGAGCTCTTGACCTCCCCAAAGGACAAAACGAGGACGACTTTGACCATGGATGACCTTAGCGCTGCACTTGCAGAGTACGGCATCAACGCCAGAAAGCCCGAATTCTATATCTAATTTGTACTTGTATGATTTCGAGCACGTAGCATGCATCTATGCTATCAAGGTTTGCTTGACCCAAGAAACAAAACACCTCGCCGAGTGGCTCAGGTCAGATCAGTCTGGCAGAATGTCACCCTGTTACTATCGGTCAACTGGCGCAGTATGCGAAGTGGAAGTTGATAGACTTCGTTCCCGGAGTATGCCCCAGCTTACCCACCAGTCCTCCGCAGCTTCTCGAGCACTATATCCAAGAACCTCACATATTTCTTCCCATTGCCATCTCATCTTGTCCTCGTCCCAGCCTTGCAACCCCAACGTCACCATGGCCTGCAGTGATTGATCACGTTGATCGCGATGCGGACCAGGGGGGAGCCATACAAGCTGAAAGCCCGTCAGCTCTTGCTCGTGCACATTCCGACAGCGTATTTCCCGAAGCTCTTGGAATGCTTCCACGAGCAGAGGCAGTTGATCCCAGTTTTTAAGTCGAGACAAGAGGCTGCCAAGGACCTCGGCATCCTCCACTTGGAGACTTGCGCTGTGAGTAATGCAAGGCTGTCCCGAACGTCAGGCAATCAAGACCAAGATTTGGACGCAGATTATCTACCAGTGACGGATGAGCTGCTCCACCCACTAAAATGATTCTTCCCGAGTCGTCCGTCCATTCCATCAGGGGATCTCTTTTGATATAGCGTCTGCGCTGTAACATGGGACTGAGATCGAGCAGTCGCTTGAGCCTAAATTGATGGTGTAAGTAAAGTATATAAATCCGAACGAAAGACCCACTTTGAGTCTCCAAATAAGGGTAATTTCTTCCTTGATACCGTGAAATTCCACTCCTCAGACAAATCTTCGCCCGGATCTATCAGTTTGTCTGGCAAAAATACATGTATTGTATACGCGCTGTTGTCTCGCTGACCCATTCATCTCGTAAATAGCGCCAATAGTACCACGAACAAGTATGACGGACACATACCACAGGAAAGCCGACGGCATGGGAAGATGTGCCCATCCAGACCGGGTACTGTTCCAATTCAATTTACGACCAAACGAAGGAACAGACGTGTACCGATCTTACCTGTACGCCACCACGCTCTGGATTTGTGAACACCTCAAGCTCAGAGTCCTTCTGCAGTTGTTCTCTGGGGATGGTTGCACTAAGGAGACCCTTGAGTTTAAGCTTACAGAGGATGCCATGGGCGCTTACACGTAGACGGAAAAGCTGTCCGCGTTGGATCGAGCTCCATTCGAGCTCCCGTCCACAGCCTCACGCACGAGACTACACGGTCCATCCGCACCTATTATCATATCTGCGTACATTATCTTACCCGAAGCAAGCTCCACTTTCGGGGGATGGGCGGAAACTCTGGTGACAAGCGTGTCGTAAGACATCAGTACACCCGCTGATTTCGCCGCGGAATGCAACATAGCGTGAAGATCTTGGTACTAGACGGATATATCCATTACGCTCGATGACAAATGTATGACACATAGGATGATGGAGTACTCACATGCATCAAGAGATACTCGGCCCCAAGCTCCTCCAATACTTCCGTTCGAGGCCACAGTAAATGTCCTACAAGCTCGCCCGTTTCCACTGTCCAAGTCGCACGCGCATCACCAGTCACGATTGCTCATGTTACATCGAATGCACTCACTCGAGTAGCAGTGGCTTTTCCTGGTTGGTTTGCCCCACCGAGCAACTTGTTCTCCCAGTCCCCATTCCTGGAGAATTTTTGTGAGATTTGGTGGAACTCGAACGCCGCATGCTTTCTGTGATTCACGACGACGTTTACTCGTTGAGGGGTATCACGATTTAAACCTGAAAGTACCCTGGAGCATACCTGTTCTGACCTCGACTTATCAATAACATGGACGGCATGGCCCGCTTGACTCAGCCTGAAGGCAACGGACAAGCCGGAGATACCTTACAGAGTCACTTGGATGAGCACTGAGAGTGGAAGAATCGCTCACCTCCACCGACGACTATAATATTTAATCTCAGGGTGGCCTTTAGGAAGAAAGACATAGTCGAGTCAGATCTTGGGATGCTGAAGGTTAGTGATAGACTAGGTCAATTCCCAGAGGGGTATGAAATCATGAGTTGGTTGACGAGAACCGGATGTTGACCTTGTAAACGTGCCCGTCCTATATGATGTTGAGAGTGAGCTGATCGCTTCAATCGTGTGACACGGGAAGCAGAGCACACGTTCCTGCATGTAAGACTGAAGACTGAAGACACGATACCCGAACTTTCGCACGTACCGAAGCGAAGTAGTGCCCTGAAATCGAACATCAGCATCCATGTAAGCGCGAAGTGTTCTACCAAGAACGATATCTAAGTGTTTGAGACTATGCCTCGCTCGGCAATTGTGGGTGAAATACATGCTTGGTCGGATATTCGAATGAGTCCGGCTCAATCAGACAGTTCCTGTTCCTGGACTGTTCGGTGCAACACACTAGACAGTCAATACCACGGCACAAATAAACCGAAGCCTTGCCTATCAGGTAGGCCAAACCTAACAGTGCAGAGAGGAGTCTGTCCAAGCATCCAATGCTCGGAAACGGCCCGTCTACATGATTTTTGGCGCCAGCGCCGTGCACCATTCAGAGGAACAGTAACATAATCTTGCTTGATGACAGATTGGAAATGTTTGCTACCCAGACCGGGCCCCGTTTCCCAGGAAGCAATCACTGGTTCACAAATACCAATGATAGTAAGTAACTTGGGCATTGGTCACCAGGAACTTGGACGAGTGCAGGAAGGCCCAATGTCGTTGGACCGTTGGAAGGATAGCGCTTCTTTGCTCTTCTAGACATGGGTCTTGTATAGCCCGCGCAGTATATTATCAACGTCTGATAACGTCGCCTCTTTACGGGATACCTCCATGTACGCTTCCCCCTTCTCGTCTTCAACAGGATCGGCGATTCGGGAAGCCACGTGCCAGTGTTGAGGGTGCAACCCCCTGCAAAAAACCTCCATCACCGCTGGCTCTCTTGAATGCGTCGTCAATCGTTGTGCAGCATGCAGTTGACAGGGTGCCCTACTTGTCCAATAGTCCTTTTGCTTCATATAGATAATCCGAGTTGAAGGCTGCTTCTTCGCTTGCATTCGTGTAGTCCCCAGTTTTAAGGATGCAGCTATGTTTAGGCTGGAGAATCTTTGCCGCGGACGGCAGCGACACCGCCATGTTGCTGGGGCATTAAATTATCGCTGCGAATCTACGTCAAGCACTCACACCTACCGTTGGCTGTCCTCGCTAATAATCTTTTCCACATCTTCGAGCAGGCGCCATGTCGGTTTCACCCAAGCTTCCATGTTGTCCATGTCATTACCGAGCAGCGCAACAGCGTACTGGCCACGCTGAGAGATGGTCTATATACCTGCCACGTGACAATGTTATCTGTGCTGACCTTGAGTAGGTGCACCCTCCTCCGACAGACTGCCAGCGATTCCTGACTTGGGGAAAGGAACACGTCTGCCCAGGTAAACTGCGGTAAGACAGTCATGGGAGTGTCAACACCCAACAATGAGTCATTCAGTGAAGCTTCCGACGGGCCCGTGATGAGCGGAAGAATTGTTGATGGGCGAGGTGTATCCACTTCTGAGTAGTCCACATCAGAGTCCATGTTTTTTTCGTGACCGTCGGGCGCAGAGGGCTTCTCCTTAGGTAAATTAAATGAATTGGCAGATGCCATCGCGTCCTCCAGTGCGCTTTGATCAACCTGTACCTCAGCGCATCCGGATGCAGAGTCGGAGACAACGTCGTCACTGGCACTTGTAACCACTTCCTTGATATTAGGGCCCTTTCCAAATGATGGCCAGGCCCATCTCCTGGGGTCCATACTCATGCTTATGCTCACGCCAAGGAAGCCACCCGATGGTGGAGACTCCATATTCGGTGCTGTCCGCGGGTCGTCGTGATCTTCGCGGCTTACGTCCAATCGTCCTGGTCGAGTCGTTGAGGCAGAAAGAGTGGCGGCTTCAAGTGTTAAACTAAGGCGGTTCATTAGATGTCGTGCCAATGCAACGGGGTATTGGGAATTTCTATATCTGCTGGAAGGTGCGACGTGACTTTGCGTGAACACCAGCACAGCAACTCCTTCAGGTACCTGTAATGAGAAATTATCAATAGCAGGAAGGATGTATTGATATGATGGGTGGAGGGGCAAGCCTGAGGAGTCAGATAAACGGCTATGCGATCCTGGTCGGGAGACTGTGCGTACCAAGGTCCATGCCAAGGCTAAGATCCTTATCCAAGTCCCACGTCCATATCCAGACAGTAAAAAATCGCTCGAGCTGTAATTCCAAGGCTTGTCGTCCCAATGAAGACAATACCAAGGAGAAGGACCCATGGGTCAACTAACAGGCATGTTACTTAAACCCCCGAGGAACGAAGCCGACGTAGAACCGACCTTGAATTGTTCGTAGCCTCGCATAAGATGCGCTCGTATTGCAGAGTCATGTAGAGTGCCATCATGATAGTCGAACTGTGGTACTTGACTCTGTTCTCTCTCATTGGCTTTCCCCTTGCCTTTATCTCGGGCTTTGGACCTTACAGCAGGAGGGCGCGGTGTCTTTGCCAGTTCGATGGCCTGGATTATTGAGCTCTTCAAGGAGATAACACCAGTGCAGGCGACGCCGCACTTACCACGTGTATCCAAAAGTTGGGCTCAGGGCTCACCATAACCATTCTTCTCGACTGCGAATGAACGCTCTGACATGGATCTGTTGAATGGAAGATCCTGGAGGACGCTTAGTTCTGCACACACCCAACACCATTTCTCTCACTCTGCAAAGTTAACAAGCGCTTTCGCAAGCCCAACCTGTCTCAGCATCCTATCACGCGATACGGCTCGGTCGCGGGAGGCATAGAATAGGATGTGAGCTTGTTCCTCGGTATCTTCGTCGTCATCACATATCGCTAGGATGTCAGGTTGAAGGGTAGGGTTGTAGATCGTCAGGTATAGCAGAGATGGAGGGACTCTACTCATGTGGAAACGGGCCAAGAGTTGCTACGAGTATACATCGTAAACAGCTGCAAAGCCGTCTCGACCTCGCGAGTAAACAGGCAGAGGACACAAAGCAACTCTAGCCAATACATAATGTAGGTGATTATGCAGGTAGATTACATTCATTGAGTTCTAAGGTCTTGGTATCTCATCATTATCCACAACGTCATTCTTCTGTGAGTTTGCATCGGAAAACGGATTGGGATCAGAGTCAATCGGCGAAGGTGAGGAGGATAGATGTAATTCTTCCTCCATGAGCTGGATGGGGCTGGTCTCGAACCCTCGGTCCGCGGTATCATCGTCATCGGCCTCGACTTCGTTGGAAGATGTAGGCGATGGTTTGAAAGATGGAAAATGGAACGATTGCTCGTCGTCCATGAGGAGAGAATTCGGATCAGCACTAGGGAGGAGTTGGTCATGCTGTGATTCTTCCAAACTTGGTGGCTCATCGAGAGGTGGGGGAGAAGACGAAGGTGTCGACCTGTTGGGAGAAGGTGGTGTTCGCCATCCAATGTTTTGTGGTTTGGGGGGCGACACGAACGTAGGTGCGACGATTTCATTTGGAGGTGTGGGAAGCTGGATATCCATGGGCGGGGTAGGGTCAACAACCTCATAAGCCGACAATTGTGTTTCCTCTATCTTAAGGTAAGTTTTACCACCAAGCGGCTTGTTGCTTCGTCGCTTGTAGAATAGCAAGTATGCGTTTGCATTCTAGAAGGCCGATAAATGCATTATCTTTGCGACAGTATGTCAGACCCACCACTGCTTGGTATGCTTCGCTCTTTGTGACGTAAGCGTCGTCGAAGTGGTACCATTGCTCGGTAATGTGGTTTAGCGCATAGGCCCGATAATGACCACCACCTAGCCCTCCGAGGTGTTCGTCGACCGCGTATAGGTCATAAACAAGAGGTTCCTCAACATTACCAATTCCGAGCTCCTCGATATCGATTTCTGTCTCGGCCAATCTCTGTCCAACCTTCCGTTCCCCAACAAGGTTTGTAAGATCAAGTCCTTGAATGGGAAAGTCGACAAATGTGTCAATCTTGTCTCTGAGCATACGACTGTTACTGAAGCGCTTGAGGTGCACTGCCAGAATATCTGGCACCCTCCAAAGGTCAAACTTTTTCGTGGCCTGCTGATGTTTCTTGCATCGAGGGCAATACCATAAATCGTCCTCACCCAATTGTTCTTCCCTTGTGAATTCGGTTAGACAATCGTCAATAGACAGCCCCTTGCTCCTTCTTTCCGAAGCCGCCTTCTTCGCCTCTGCATACTCGGAGTGTAAGAACGTAGTCCAGGAGGCATTCGTCCATCGTGCGTGCTCCCAGTTCGATGCTTCGTCACCGAAATAATATGTTTTCAGGTTTTCGTCAAACTCGCAGTAGATTGCATCCATTTCCTTGAGCAGTGGAGCGCCTTGTTCCATCTCCTCAAGACGAGTTTCCCAGGGCTCGAAGCGTTGGCTCGAGGAGCTGTACGAGCTAAACCTTGTTCCATAGTCTTTCTGACCAGCCTGAAGGCGCAGGTTGAAAATAGCTTTTTTGATTCCTACAATCTGAGGAACGCCATTAGGTGTGGTGTTCATCGTGGTATCGTCCTGGATTACAGTCGCAATGTCGCCTTCATCGACATTCATGTCCTCAATACGAACAACCTCCCCGTTCTCTTTGATCTCTGTCAAAGAATCCATTGGCGGAACCGGGATGGGCACCGAATCGACAGATACGGACGGAACTTCCTCCCACGTAAAGAGATCGGAGGCATGGCATGTCCACCGCTGAAGACGATCTACCACAGCCTCGTATATCGCTTGAATGCTTCGAGCATGTTCGGAGTCGATAACCAAGATGAATGGATGTCCAAAATTGGTCTGCGTATGGTAGCTGTATGACTGCCGTGAGGCCTGAAGATCGGTCAAAAACACCGGAATAATAAAGGGATCTGTTCCTTTCTTCTTGTGCAATCGACTTTGGCGTGCGCTGCATGGCAACTCGAAGCATACGATGATGTCACTATCCGACATGTCACCGCAGAGGGAATTGTCATCAAGGTCCTTATAGAACCGGTTGTTAAATATCTCCAATGTCAAGAGCTAAGACGGGGAATCAGCAGACGAGGATTAGGAAAGATGAGATACGAGCATTTTCCGGGAGTGTACCCATCCATCGGCCAAGGAGTGCACGAAGGTCTCTGAAAGTAGAGTCACGACCAATCTCAACAGGAACCTGCATTATTATTGTCAGTTTGCTAATCCAAGTTGTCGGCAACAACTCAACCTTGACGTGGGGTTTCGACGAATCCCATGGAATATATTCAACAACCTGTCTCCAGTTCTTCGTCACAGGAATAGGCAGAGTGAGGTACATGAATGGGTCAAACGTTATTGAGACCTAGGGGGAGATGGTTAAGCAATCTGTGGCTGTTGTGGCCACCAGCGCACCTTCTGGCATTCGGGACACACTAGGGTGCTTTGGTACTGTCCTTGGAACAAGTCCACGATGACACTGTCATTCCGCTCCATGTATCCATGCCAAGACTTTTGTGCCAATTGTGCAAGCTCGAGATCACCACCACCCTCCCAATCTGGCTTCTCTACATAGGGTTTCTTGAGCACGCGATTGAGGTCTTCGTGCAGACCGTCGAGTAGGAAGGCCACGAGTTCCTGTGAGTCATGTTGCTGGTATCCGCTGAATTGTGGCGCAAAGCGTTGCAATTGCATTTTGAAATCGCGTGGTGAGTAGGAGGTTGCGCTGGAATCCTTGGCCCATATGCGATGTAAAAGTGTGCCGAATGCTTCGGCGATGGCACCACCCATGCCAAGTGGATTATCGGGGTTGAGCTCGCTCTGGTAAACACCAGCTATGGAAATTGAGTGAGTTCACATATAAAAACAAACATAGCTTAATAACTTACAAAGGAAATAATCTGTAAGTTCTCTCGTATGCGCAAGACACTGAAGAGCAGAGTTCATAAAACAAGTGTTGCCCCTTTGCACTGGCGTCAAATCAAGGAATAAGGTGATAGGAAAGGCGTACATGTTTCCGAGACCAAGTGTTCCTGGATCCTGTGGCGTCCGATTCTTGGAGAATCCAAATGACTTGAACGGAACAACCTGAGCATCTTGAACTTTGGTGGACGATCCCGCTGATGATGCGGGTGACGGTACTTGTCTAGGTTGAATCTGAGTGACACTTGTTGTTGCAGGGCCCTTTCCCAAACGACTGAAGAAGTCTTCTCCACCAAACAAAGGAGGAGGAACTGGTGGGGCCATTATAGCTAGTGCGGTCGATCTTTGGTCTGCTATCCATCTTCCATCTTGCTGAAACTCGATAACGAATGGGTCATCAAATTCGATCAACGCGTCCTCGAGAGTTTTGTCATTTATCTCTAAGAGTTCCGCTCCATATACGGCAAGCTTTGATGCGGGAAATTGTGATCCTGCATATTCTCCAGGTTGGACTTTCCATATCCTGTATGGAATATTGGAACGCGCAGATACGCTGGCTACAAGCTCGTTGCTGAGAGCCTTCACTGTGTCTTTCGTCGAGAGTGTCACGTAGTTATGGGGGGGACCAATCGGCCCATCCGATTGGGAGTCGATAAGGGAGAGTACTTTAAGGCGGGGAGGTCGAAGTTCCAGACTAGGCTCCCCTAGATGACCCCTCGCAATCACAGAACGAGGGAGTGGATATATGGCCGGACCATACCTACATAAGTTTGAATCAACCGCGTGACCAGACGAATGATGACGCACCAAGTGGTAAAGGCCTTCCAGACGTCCCAGGGCACAAACTCGACATCGACACCCTCTGCCAAGTTTGATACGAGGTTGGCATCACGGTCGACGAGTGGCGTGTTGTCGACGGGGCCGACGTGCTTTTCCTCGAGGGGGCAGGACTTGTCAACGATGCCCTGACACGCGGCCTCCCATCGTCTGTACCACCTGCGAGATACGACATACCATGTGTCGCCGACTTGCATCTGCCTGAGACGGCGCGTGGTGACGTAGTGTAGTTCTTGCTGTGGAGTGAGGTTTGCGGGTGGTTCTCGTGGGGGTGTGGGCGGAGGCATGAGCGTGATGTCGGCTAGAGCATGTTCGCCCTGTTCTGCCATATAGGCATCGATATCATTGGCGACATCGGCAGTGAGTGTGTCATGGACGGCGCGGACGGGGGTCGCGGATCCGGGGCCTTCAGAGACAGCCCTCTTGACGGAAGACGAGTCAGATTGCATTGATTCTGAGCGTTGTCTCTTGCGACGTATCAGTCCTACATCCAAGTCAGTGACCTTGGACGACGGCGACGCTGCTGGCGACGGCAGGCTCATCGAGGTGAGAAGTAAGAAGCTTGACTCGCCGTGGCAGGGGTGGGGGGTCATGGGGGGTCGCCAACATTCGTCTGCCTTCCTCGGTATTCCCTACAGCGTAGAACACCATCGTCATGGTTGTGCAGAGTGAGTATCGCATGTTGCACCTGCTACCAGGCCCCTCACTCTACCAGGCAAACACTTTTTAAACACTCCAGCCTCCCTTGTGCTCGACTCCCTCAAGGGGCTGTGCGTCCTCAACCCGCATCTCGCTATCGATCCCGCAAACAAAGGTTCCCTTTTCTCACATTTGTCCAGTTTCGAGTGCAGTGTTGACCACGTCTTCCAACCAGTCCTTCACCTTACCAACCAAGACCGTTCAAAGGTCGCTCTTGTCTGCGGGGGTGGTTCTGGCCACGAGCCATCACACTCTGCATTCGTCGGTGGGTTCCCTGGCATTCGGAATTCCCGAATATCACCTATCCGTTCGTCGCAGGTCAAGGAATATTGTCAGGTAGGGTTCTTCTCTTACTCCATAGAAAGTGCCGCAGCCACATCCCATACACCAGCTGCGGTCTGTGGAAATGTGTTCGCCTCGCCGAACGCAGGCCAGGTCCGTCGTGCGATCGACTTGGTTAGCAACGATGTGGGGTGCGTCCCTTGTCGTTCCCCTTTTCTGTCGTTTACCAACACCCTCAGCACGGTCATCATCGTGAAGTAAACCCCTTCAGCACTTTCCTACTCCCGCTGCTGACACTCTGAGCATACAAGGAACTATACCGGCGATGTTCTTAACTTCGGACTCGCGAAAGAGCACTACGCCGCCGTCCACCCAGACAAGTCGGATCGTGTCAGATTCGTGATTGTCGGTGACGACGTCGCCGTTGGACGAGAGCAAGGCAGGATTGTTGGTAGGAGGTCCGTTCTCCTTTCGAGCTCTCTTGTGTCGATTCACTAACTTTTTAATAGAGGTCTTGCTGGCGTCTGCCTCGTGTACAAGATCGCAGGCGCACTCGCTGCTCGGGGAGGTTCCCTCCAGGAGGTTGCGGCCATGGCCGAACACATTTCTTCCTACATCGGTACGATCGGAGTGGGACTGGAGCACTGTCATGTACGCAATTCTACTCCTAGTACACACACTGTTCGAGTCATCGAACTATGTAGGTTCCTGGTACTACAGTACCCGACACGCATCTGGGTGCCAATGAACTCGAGATCGGGCTTGGTATCCACAACGAAAGCGGTTACAGCCGCGTCTCACCGATACCCCCTCTCAATGAACTCGTCCCGAACCTCGTTCAGATGATTACCTCCACCGCCGATCCTGACAGGTCCTTTGTGCCCTTCAAGAACGACGGCACCGACCGCGTCGTGCTCCTTGTTAACAACCTCGGCGGTCTCAGCGAGCTCGAACTCGGCGCCATTGTCAACGAGGCGAAAAGTGCTCTAGACAGGCACGGCATCAAGGTGATGCGTGTCCTAGCCGGAACGTTCATGGTTTGTTCGTCCCACTCACGTGCACAAAACTCGCGATTGACATCGGAGTAGACGAGCCTCGGCATGCCAGGGTTTTCCATCACTCTCTTGCTCCTTTCTGATGTTGAACCTGATAGTGCCATTTCTACGGATCTCATACTCTCCCTTCTGGATGACCCAACCAGTGCCCCCGCATGGAGATGGTCTTCAAAGATTGAACCAACAGCCATTACTGAGACGGCTTCCTTGGCATCTGTCGATACTCCAACTCTCAGCGGCCGATCTCCCCTCCGGGCACCAGATGCACGTTCCTTCGAGGTTGTCGTCGAGCGCACCTGTAATGCACTTTTATCGGCTGAGGGTGAGATCACGGATATGGATAAGATTGCTGGCGACGGAGACTGTGGGATTACCCTCAGCTTGGGTGCATCAGGTTAGTTGCCATATCGTGCTCATTTCTTTTCTATACTATGGTCGCTTATGTTGTCAATCCAAAGGCGTGCTCGAAGCTCTCAGCCAGGGCCGCATCATTGGTGACAATGTGGTCACCAGCATGATTGCCATCTCCAAAGTGGCCGAGGAAAAGATGGGGGGGACGAGCGGTGCCTTGTACTCGTTCGTGCTGTTTCTAAGTATCATTTTTTCAGCCCGTAACTGAAGGGTTTTCCTCCGAGCAGGATCTTCTTCTCCTCGCTCGCCCAAGCCCTGGCACGCTCCCCTGCTACAGTGGCCACAACTGACGTTTGGAGCAGTGCTCTCAAGTCTGCTGTCGCCCAGCTGTACACCTATACGCGTGCTCGACCACCCTCGCGCACGCTCGTCGATCCACTTGTTGCTTTCGTAGATGCACTTCCCACTGGGTTCCAGGGTGCCGTCGCGGCCGTGCGGGATGCTGCCGAAGCGACGAGGAACATTGAAGCAAAGGCGGGCAGGAGTGCATACGTCGAGGGGGACTGGTTGAAAGAGCAGAAGGTCCCAGACCCAGGAGCGTGGGGAGTCAAAGTCATTATTGAAGCACTCGCGATGTGATCGACTAGCCGGCAGGTAGGAGCAAAGTGGGGGGAAACGTGTGCATTTACACAGCGATAGCACTGTACTTGTAAGTATATGATACTGACGGTTGAGAAACTCGTGTACTCCTAGCAGCAAGATAGAGTCATGTTTCCTACAGTCAGGGCAATGAAGATTCATCGAGATTAAGGATGAAATTGGTGTGGAATCTGATGGCTTCAATCATCGCTTCCGCCCGTAATGCTAGGTGGTATTCCTAAAGATGTGCTTTCTGAAATAGGGACGACTCACCTTCGTTCACTGTGTGGAAACCATTATAGAAATCTGCAGAGGTAAAGGGGGAGAATCGGAATATGTGCTTCGTCAGGTTCCAGTAGAATCGTGTGTCTAGCAAGACGATGTCAAAACCGCGTGGTGTAGAACGAAATAACTGATAAGATCGCACCAGTATTGCCTAGAATAATAAATCAGTCTGGCGTAAAACGACGAACGCGCAAGATACGAACCCAAGGACAGAGATGGGGAGACGACTACTTGTGTTGCATTGTAAAAGCTGGAGGACTCCATGGTCGCCTTAATGGTTCCAGCGAGGATCGAGTAGGGGCCATGACCGATTGGTGTTACAGGCGAAGGATCGAGAGCACTATCGTATTCATCGGATATGGACACTTCTCCTGCATGACCAACGTGGACCAAGCGCCCGAAAGCATTCAAGGTCAGATCATACTTGCGCGCAACAGGGTAGAGAACCTGGACGAGATGTTGCTGGAGCTCGGACACAGAGCTTGCTGCACGTTGAACAAGGGTAGCTGTTGGTCATGTGTGAACATACCTATGTTCTGCAATGCGATGGTTGACAATGACCGCAGTGCGTTCGGGAAGAGCGTTGACCTTGACGCCACCTTCGAGAATATCGGCAGCTTGGGTCGTTCCCAATATGGCACGAGTAGCAGGCGACAGTTTAAGAAGGCCGCGCTTGAGGTGCTCCAGAGCTGCGTCGTCAGATATTGCCCTATGGGCGACTGAACGGAGTTGGTCAGGGAAAAGTGGAGAGTACTCTGCGTGGCAGATGGTAGAGAGGAAGGGAGTTCCGTTACGAAGGAGTTGAGGGACATGAGGGTTCTCCTCAAGTGTAACGATGAATTGGGCAAGATACCCAATGCTCTGACAGGATGCGTTTGTTGGTGTTACGCGTGCTTATGGAGAACGTACTGTATGCTCTGGGGGCGTGCTGGAATGACCGCCTGGGGTTGCGACTTGGATGCGGGCGTCGAAATAGCCCTTTTCGGAGAGGGAAGGGAGAGCAAAGTACACGCCATTACCATAATCTTCCACGGAACCTGGGTGGTTGGGAATGAGAACATAGAGTACGGAGAAGGGGAAGACGAACCGCCTTCGTCGAGGATCAAGGCAAAACTGTCATGGCCGTATGTTTGTTCGAGGTAAGTAGCAATGTGGCCAGCACCCTGTGGACGGATCAAAAGTGAGAAGGTAGATGGATGAGAGGCGTATGTACTTGTCGACCAGTTGACTCTTCATCGAAACCGAAAGCGAGTACGACTGTTCGGGCGGGAGTAAAGCCATGTTTAAGGAGGGTATCGATGACGATGAGTTTCTGGACAAGATCGCCCTTGTCGTCGCAGGTGCCACGGCCCCAAATCCATGTGCCTGGATGGATATGAGTGTGGCTGGAGGAGAGACGGGAGGCTGACCATCATAATCGCCCGAATATGGCGAGTGTTCCCAGTGGGAGAGAGTGGAAGGATCGACGGGGACGACGTCTAGATATGGCTGTCAGTGATGACGTGGACGGGTGGCAGTTGAAGGACCTTGGTGGGCAGTTGACAAGAATGGTTTTGCACTGGTGGAGCCCTGCCAATGGAACACGAGACCATAGGTGTTGACGGTCGTGACGTTCAGTCTGTCGTATCTGGTGGTGCGATGAGGAGGAGAGTGGTGGGCAAAAGGGCACTGACACGAGGGGAAAGGTCTGTCGCAGATATCGGTGGAGGTCTGCAAACGGATGCCACACGGGATCCTGGTCGACGGGGCCACTTCCGTCTCTGGACTCTGTGCTGCGAGAGGGTGAGATGGGGCGGAGGAGTGAGAGAGGACGGACGGGATGCGGACCGCGCCAGAAAGTGCGCGGTAAGCGGCGTGCTTGAAGTCGGGAGAGGCGTAGACGACGTCGAGTTCTGCGGCGATGGGTGCGTGAGCACTTGGGTAGAGCGAGTCCCACTGCTGGCAGAGGGTGTCGGGCGGGTCTCTGAAGGGTCTGAGGAGGAGGAGGAGGAGCCCGGCGAGCAAGTTCGCGACCCAACTCATGGTAGGGGGGGGGGGGGGGGGGGGAGGAAGGGAGTCACGTGATGGTCGAGTACCGCACCGGTCGGGTTATAGGGCCATGGGAGACATGTGCCGGAGCGAGCTCGACGATGGCCCAGCGAGAGCCGTGCGATGAGTGCTCGCCGTCGTGCGCGCAGACGTCCCGTCTCCTCACCGCAGAGTGCACCGACCAGTGTCTTGTCCTCACCTGCGACGACCCAGATCACGCCCCGCAGCCTTGTCTCGTCGCAAACGGCGCCCCCTCCTGTGATGGCACCTGCGTCGCCGTCGGGTCCTGCACCGACTGCACTGGCTTGGATGAAATCGTAAGTGTCCCCTGCCCATCCCGCTCACCTTGCCTGACCTCCCCACAGCTCCAGTGCTGCACCGACTACCACACCTACTGTGCACACCCAAGGCCTTATAGCTCCCCACCACCCATTTGCTGGGCAGACTCCTTTTCCGGCTTGCCCTGCGAGTGTGCCGAAGACTCACAGTCTACCTATCCCTCGATATCCCTCTCTCAGTCGATACAAACCCTCATCCCCGACTCCTCTATTTCTTCCAGCACTTCCTCCTCACCCTCTTTACCCCCATTTTCACCGCATCTCCATGTCCCTTCCGCTTTTACTCTTCAGCCCACTTCAGCCCAATCTTTTCCTTGCATGTGGGCAAACTGTGGTTCCCTCTTTAACAGCCTATCGGATCTCGTCGGCCATGTCAATCTCCAGCACCTCTGTGTCGTAGACACTCCTCTACCTCTTCAGCCACAGGACAATATCTTCTCCCATACTCCCCTTTCCTGTCACTGGGGCGATTGCGCGATGTCCACGTCCCCCTCTTCTGTCCCAAGCTCCTCATCCACAACCTCTGACGATGGCATCCTCAATATCCTCACAACACACCTCATGCAAGAACATCTTGGTCTCAACTATCCCTTCCCTCCTACCACCCTCCAGCCCCACCCGGCCGACCTCCATGACACTTCCGACATCACCCATCAACCACTGATCCCTCCCAATCTACCATCGCACGATTGCTCAGGTACTCACGTCTGCAAGTGGAAAACATGCACCCAATCCTTCCCCTCGTGCAATGACCTCACAGCCCACGTTGCCTCTGTCCATGTAGGAGCCGGAAAATCTCGCTACGAGTGTTTCTGGGAGGACTGTGCTAGGCACGGTGCCAATGGCTTTTCCACTAAGCAAAAGATATCCAGGCATCTCCAAGTTCGTCTTTCACCCTATTCCATCACACCTACTCAACACACGTCCTAGTCACACACCGGCCACCGTCCCTTTCAATGTCAGATATGCAACCAACATTTCTCAGAGGCGGCAACTCTCCAGCAGCATATGCGCCGACACACACAAGAAAGTGAGTCATCCTCTTGGTACATCGGCTTTCGTTCCAACAGCCCGCAGGGCCATATGCCTGTGATTTTCCCGGGTGTGGAAAAACCTTTGCTATTACGAGTGCGTTGACGATTCACAAACGTACTCACAACGGGTTACGGCCATTCAAGTGTCAGTTTTGCGACAAGTAAGCATCTCGCCAACCGCAACGTCTCGGCCTTGTCCTCTGACAACGCATCTTTCAGAGCCTTCTCGGAGTCTTCCAATTTATCTAAACACGTAAGTCAACATACCTGCCAAGTTGTTTTGTTCCACTCACTCGGTTAATAGCTTCGGACGCATACCGGTGTACGTCCATATGGGTGTACTGTAGAGGGATGTAAGAAGACGTTTGCTAGACCAGACCAGCTAGCTAGGCACATGAACGTGCACCGAAACAGAGATTCCGATGGATAGCTTATCAACGGCTTCGCACAGCTACCATCGTAGAGTATATTCTAATGCTCACATCACATCGTTCAAGTGCATACATGTACGCAAGAGTGAGTGAGGTATGAAAGAGTCGACTGGTACGCAAGGGGGAAACCAGCCTTCATAAGTGATGAATACGGACACGTTCACCAATGGCCATCCAATGCCATTTTGTTGATACCGTGAGTGACGTCGACTTGGCCGTCACCTTCGAAAACCACCGGTTGCAGTTCAGGAGTTTTGCTGGATGGCATGGCTTCCGCAAAGGGAAGTCGTGGTAGTAAGACAGGCGGGGGAGCGAGCCCGAGCGTTCTCCTCGTGGGTATGATACGGCCTGTAATGCACAAGAAAGAGATGAATATCACGAAAACGTCACACCAGACAGGGGACAAGAAAAAAAATACGTGCCCAGTTTCTTGAGATGATCGTACCCCTTCATCCTCACCTTGTCGAATTCAGGGTTGACGGAGGAGCCCTCCTCGAGCGCCACATAGTCGATGCGCTTCGTGATGAGGAACGCGTCGGTGAGCGTCCACACCGCCTCCGGGACGACCTCGTCGACCCAACGACAGTGCCGGAGGAGCTCGCAGCGCTCGACATGAGGGAACCTTGGCTGAGTACCGTGTTGTCGACAAGACTCGTCCGGAAAGACCCCTACCATGAGGTACACGGAGGGGAAGGCGAGTTTGGCTTGACGTAACTGCAGCATGTGTCTGCCCCGATCATTGAGACATGTCAGCGGAAGTATAACGTTGCAGTGTGTCCAAGTGAGAGCATACCCTGATGTCAACACGTCAAAGACACCGTCGAGATAAACGCGAACGATTCGGTTGTCGAGGGGATAGCTGCCACCATTCCGTGCGTTGGCGGCGTCTATGGCACTGCGAACCCAAGATTGAATGTCGGTGGAGGAGAGTGATGCAGTGCTGAGGGTTTGACGAGCGGCCTCTGTGGGGGGGATTTCATGCACTCCTTGCGCAGCGATATGGCTGTAATCCGCGATGCTGGACTCAAGAGAGCGCTGCCCAGGATTTGAGATGACATCGTAGTCTTCATCACTGAGGACGGAGGAGGAATCCATTGCGTGGTAATGGCCAGATTGACCAAGGACTCAAGTACTCAAGTACTGGTCTGCATTCACAGCGCGACGTCGGACATCCGTTCAAGCGAGTCTGATGGTGACATTCGAGGACATGATATATCTAGCATACATTTCACGAGACCAATGGTGGTATCACTCCAGGGAGGAAGGCGGACCCCCCTCTGTTCGCATCGTACCACTTCGCGTCGTGCGCAATCAACAGCTGCACCCTTGGAACTTGGAGCAGCACCCTGATCCGCCTCAGGTGCTCCATCGCAGCGTCCGTGTCCTCATGTGCTACGCACCGCATATGTCCTGTCGCTTCGTCCTTCACAAGCGCAAACGTCTTCTCTCCTGTCACGAGCCGCCAATCATGCACAGAGTCACCACCGAGAAGGAGCCAGGACCCGTTTGCAGACGTGCGTGCGAGGACATTGACATGACCGGCATAATGACCTACATCCATCTCGGTCTCAACGTCCATCACTTCTTTTGTCTTTGCTCGCTCACCTGGTGCATCTATAATGTACAGGCTCCCGTCCCCAAAATAGTCAAGTGCATTTGGGAACGGGCCAATAGGAACGTTCATGTCTGATTTGGATATGAATCGCGCACGTTCAACAGGGATGGCAGTCGACGCGGTGATCGCATCTGGGTTTCCGGGGTATCCGTTCGCCAGGTGCTCCCGACATCCTTCCCCCACGACGAATGTCGCGTTTGTGAACGGAGTGTGGTCGCCGATGCTGTACCATCACGCACATAAAATCCCGATGGATCATGTTGAGTGTTGTGACGATTCGCGAGCTGAATGTCTACTCACTGGTCCCAGTGGAGGTGGCTGAGGATAACGACATCTACCTTGTCAGGTGAGACGCCACCTTTCAGAAGTGACTCTGCGA
>JBBPKN010000463.1:0-39312 GCA_038089275.1 Pulveroboletus cf. rosaemariae
AAAATTTCCTGATAATAGACCTTCTGTTTCAATAGATAATAACAATAAAAAATCTATATTAAAATAGATGATATATTTCTAAATTTTATTATTATTTTGTATTGCTATTTATATTTATTATTAACCTTCCCTCCTAAGTTTTACCAGTATATTCATACTTGATATAAGTTTTAACACCAACATGCTCACTATTCCAGACTTGATTACCTCAGACACTACTACCTATCATGTCAACTCCATTTATAAACCAAGATTTGATGAACTTCTTGATAACATTATCATTCCTTACAATGAACTCCTGGTCTGCTACCTGGACTATGTCATCCCAGAGCAATCCATTAATAACTCACTCTATGACTGTCACTCTAGCAGGATCTTAGATCACTGCTCCTCATACCTTCCTGAAATCACTGTTGCCAGACCCACCACCTCCACTAAGTTGGCAATCAAGGCCAAAAAGGCCAAGTTCAAGACCACTCTTCCCCCCAAATACTTCCAGTTCTCTTTGGTCTTCTCTAATACTCTGAAAACCCTCAATTATCTTTTACCCTCTTGCCCCTAAGATTATGAAATCAATCTAAAGAACACATTTGTCCTGAAGATAGGTAAGGTTTATCCCTTATCTCCATCTGAGCAACAGGCTATGAAAGCCTTCATTGAAAAGAACCTTCATGCTGGAAAGATTTGTCCTTTTAACTCCCCTCAAGCCTTATCCTTCTTCTTTGTCAAGAAAAAGGATGGCAAACTCCACCCATGCCAAGATTACTGATATCTGAATGAGCACATCATTCAAGATACCTATTCTCTGCCCCTTATCTCTGACCTCATAGATAAGCTCTGCAATGCAAAGCTCTTCACCAAGTTTAATGTCAGATGGGATACAATAATGTCCATATTTGAGATGGACATTAATGGAAGGCCACCTTTATTACCCATAAGGGGCTCTTTGAACCCACAGTAATGTTTTTCAGTTTGAATAACTCATCTGCAATGTTTCAGCAATTCATGAATAACTCCTTCTAAGACATGATTACCAAAGAATGGCTTATTATCTACATGGATGACCTTCTTATCTCTTCCCCTGATGCTGACACTCATCAGGAACACACTGCCCATGTCCTACAACAGATGGCAGAACTCAACCTCCACCTCAAACTGGAAAAATGTACCTTTACCATTCCCCAAGTTGAATATCTTGGAATGATCATTCATTCTGATGAACTTGCCATGGACCCTGTCAAGCTCACAGGCATTTCCCAATGGCCTGTCCCCTCAAAAGTCAAGGATATTCATTCATTCCTTGGCTTTGCTAACTTCTATAAACAATTTATTCCCAACTATTCCACCATTACTTACCCCCTCCTTAACCTCACCAAGAAGGCAATGGCCTGATCTTGGTCCCCCACCACACAGAAGGCCTTCAACTCCCTCAAGGCCATCTTTCTTTCTCAGCTGGTCTTGCAGATGCTGGATTACACTCACCCATTCATTATTGCCACCAATGCCTTTGCCTCCAGTGGCATCCTCCTTCAGATCAATGAGAATGGGAATTGACACCCCTGTTTCTATCTCTCCCAGACATTTTCTGCTGCTAAGTGGAACTACAATATTTATGATTGTGAACTTCTCACAGTCATCCATGCCTTGAAAGCCTGGAAACAATATCTCCTTGGCTCCTTATTTCCCATCCAGGTTTTTACTGACCACAAAAACCTGACCTATTTTAAATCCCCACAGAAACTCAATCATTGCCAAGCTCACTAGCTTCTCAACATTGCTGACTTCAACCTGCAACTATCACATGTTGCTGGTACTTCCCTTGCTGGGCTTGATGCCCTCTTCCACCACCCTGACCTCTGTCCTGACACTTCCCAGAATAACCAGGAAGTTACCTTGCTTCCTCTGGAGCTTTTTTTTAATCTTGTTGATGCTGACCTCTCCATTTACATCAAGAAGCACCAAACTGGCAACCCACTTCACCTCTCCATCCTTCAAAAACAGGATACCTTCACTGACAAGAAATTCCTCCATTCTCATATCTCCAACTGAAAGAAAGTTGACAGACTGCTCACTTTTCACAACTGCATCTTTATTCCCTCCTCCATTAACCTCCATTGTGCAATTCTCCACCACTGTCACACCAACCCCTCCACCAGCCATCCCAGCTACCTTAAAACTTATCAGCTTGTCTCTGCTAAGTTCTGGTGGCCCAGCCTTGCTATTTTCATCAGCAACTATGTTGCTGGCTGTCCTGTTTGCCAGCAGAACAAAGCAAATACCCACCCATCCACCCCTACTCTCTTTCCCATCCACTCCACTGCTACCCACCCTTTCTAGCAGCTCTTTTGTAATCTGATCACTGACCTCCTGCCTTCTTTTAACTTTGATGCCTTGTTGGTTGTGGTCAACCATGGGCCTACAAAGGGGGTAATTCTTTGCCCTACTATGAAATCTGTCACTGCACAGGGCATAGTCACCCTGTTTTTCCACAAGGTCTACCTCTGTTATGGGCTATATGACAAGATTATCTCTGATTGTAACCCTCAATTCACATCCACCTTTGCCAAGGAGCTTGGAAAACTCCTTGAGTATAATCTTTCCCTCTTTACTGCTTATCATCCCCAGTCTGATGGTGAAACTAAACACATTAATCAGGAAATTGAGACATACATCCACATTTACTGTGGATCCAACTCCACTAAATGGGCTGATTCCATCACCCATACCAAGTTTGTCCACAACTGCCACCTCCACTGTCACTGGGCAATCCCTGTTCTATCTCATGATGGAATATGAACCCTATGCCCTTTCTTCTATCATTGATGAATCTCTGATGCCTGCTGTTGCTGATTGCACTAAGGTACTTCTTGCAGCTCATGATGAAGCCCTTGCTGCACATGACCTAGCCTGCCAGACTATGGTGTCCCATATCTGTTCCATCTTCTCCCCATTTACCAAGAAAGATATGATGTGGCTAGAAGCCTGCAATTTGACATGGGCTATTGTTTACCCCAAGTTGTCACCAAAATGGAAAGGATCCTTCACTATCATGAAAGTCCTCTTCCCTATCACCTATTGCCTCTGTCTTCCATCCACATGGAAGTTTCACCCAATGTTCCATGCATTGTTGCTATTGCCCTATTGCAAAAATGACATTCATGGAAAGAATTTCCCCACTCTACCTCCAGATCTAATAGAAGGTAAGGAAGAATATGAAATTGAGCAGATATTAAAGCATTGAGGCTCCCCTGGTAACCACCAGTTCCTGATCCATTGGAAAGGGTACTTGGCAGAAGACAACTCATGGAAACCTAAGTGGAACTTGAAACATTCCCAATCTGCTTTGAAATAGTATAAACTCCTTTACCCTCATCACTTTCCCCCAGTTGCTTCTCTCCCTCACATCATCACCAAGAAAACCAAACATCCTTGAAAATCATCATGACTTTCACCATTGACCAAGGCTTCTGCTCCTGCAACATCTCCCTTGATACTCTGCCTGTGTCCTTATTCCAGCTTCCTATTAAGGAAGTCCCTGCTGAGCTTTTGCTCATTTCCTCTTCACCAAGTAATACTGATACATGTTTTTCTTCTCCTTTTTCCTCTCTTGCTCCAGAGGAATTTGTCACTTCATCCCCTGCTATATCCATTGGTCCTGCTATCATCACACTCATCTCTGTTCCTCCTCCAGCCATTGATACCACATCCACTGGCATCCTCAGCATTGACCTCCCACTCTCCACTTATGCCCTTTGCCCAGGTGCTCTCATGCAGGAGTACTTACACCATGTTATAACATTTATCATGAACTCCCACCTAGCCATCCCCATTGGCTCCCATCTAGACATGTTCTTTCCCCTCTGGCTGATCTATCAAATCTATATGCAGCTTCTTTATCTACCTCTCCTTGCCACCACCCTCACTCATATTTCCAATGCTTGGATCTTCCTTGTCCAAGCCCTCCTCATATTCATACATTGCAAACTCCTCTCCAACATCAAGACTCTTATGTATCAGCTGGAGATGGGTAAGTTTCTAACTGACCTGAACCAATACATGCAAGAGCTTGCCACTGCTCATGGCTATACCTCTTCCACTCTCTCAGCATTCTCATTCCCTCTTGACAATGATGAACTTGCTGCTTTAAAATGAGCTAAGGCCTGGTGAACTGGTCTCCACAGTGATAGACATCTTTCCCCCTCTCATCCTTGCTTTTGGGAAGCCTGCTTCCACTGCTGCTGCCTGGGGCACATTTATATCAACTGCCCCTTCTACCAATGCCCTTACTGCCTCTGCTGGCACTCTGGACATACCCAGGCTTACTGCCCAGCTCAATGCCATGTCATTGACCCCCTTGTCTCCTCCTCAGCATCCTCTTCCTTCCACAGCTCTTCCCACAACTCCTCCCATGGGTCCTTCCATTCCTCCTGATACTTCCATGGTTCTCATCACTCCCAGGGGTCTTACCACCACCCTCCCATGGCTCTGTTACCCCCTTTACCTTCATATCACACTGATAATGACTTCCATAATGACATCATCAATGAAGTTGGCTGGGCCAACATCACCAGCTCCCCTGGTCCCTCCTATGATATATTTTAGGGATTCAAAGGGTCCTTCATCTCTAGCAGGAGAATAATGTTATGTTTTCCTCTTTTCTTTTACTCTTTCACTCTTAATCTCCTAGTTTCTGCTTTTCATGCACCACCAGTGCTTTCTTGTTCCTTTTCCACAAGTAGATTTCACTCTTCTCACACTCTAGCCCAGTCTAGGCTGCTCTTTTGTTATACTCTTTGCCTGGGTATTCTATCTCTTAATCAGCTGACTTATAATTGTTCTATGTCTTTCCATCCATTTCCATACAGATACATTACTTATTATTTATCAGCATGATTATGATAACCATCTCCACTTGAACCTTATTAGCTGTATTATAAAATAGTGTACTTCTAGTCTTTCCTTTCTTTACACTACTTCTACCTTGCAACTTACCTCACAGTTCTCACATACTCCTTGTCCTCATACCCAGTACCTGGAATCCACCCTTGATTGTGACCTGGCACTCTCCAGTCTAAAGCAAGTCATCTCAGCATCCAACTTAGGCACAGTCCTGTGTCTATAGCCATATCCTTGAGGCACAACACTTTGTTTGTTGCCTATTCACTCATACTCAAGACTTACCTTCAGTAGAGTCTCTCTTGTCCCTGCTAACAAGGTCTACACTAGTCCCTACCCAGGCCTAGTGTAACAGTGACTCAAAATTGACCCAATATTCAGCACTTTTTCAATGTTTATGGAATAACTCCACAACAAAAACAAATAAAGCTAAAGTGTAAGTTAGTGACTAATAGTAATTAATCAGGGCTACATGGAAATACCTGAATTATATAATTTTGATCTAAATTGATTAAGATATGAATAATTTAAAACAGGTACTCATTGGATCAATTATTTTGCTATGTAACAGAAATGCATAAACAGCCTAATAGCAATGCACACAGCCTATTAGGCAGTGTTTAATAGCCACATGTCAGTGCATCCAGTGCTATATAATCACATCCAATACCCCCACAACTCTATAATTCACTATGCATCCCATTTCCTTTGCTTAAAAGGAAAATATCCTTTTTTTGGTTTCTCATGGCCATTCCACTCACTTTATTGCCCAGAAAACTGGTCTTGTCAACTCTACTGTCATCAGAACTCTTCATGATATCCTTTCCAATTGCAAAATGCCCTCTTCTGGTCATTTCTTCAAGCTTTTCTCTATAAATCAACATTCTATTTGCTTACAAATCAGAACTGGTAGAGCTGCCAATGCTGTCCAGGCTATCAAAAATATCATCACCATCATTTCCCATCCAGTCACCTCTCAAACTGTCAGGAATGTTCTCAAGAAACATTTATTCAAGACTATGGTAAAGAAGAAAAAGTCCTTGCTTAATGCAAGGCATAGGCAGAGAAGGTTGGCTTTTGCTCTGAAGTACAGAAAGTGGATTGTGGAGGATTGAAAAAGGGTAGTTTGGTTATATGAGACTGAAATCAACAGGTTTGAATCAGATAAAAGGCAGTGAATCTGAAAAGAGAAGAAAGAAAGATTAATTCAGAGAGAGATACAAGAAATAGTCAAGCATGAAGGTGAAAACATCATGGTATGGGAATGTATGGGATGGAATGGAGTAAGGTATTTTGCAGAGGTTAAGGGAAAAACAGATTCTAATTAATATGTGTCCATTTTGGAGATTTACATGCTATCTAGCTGTTATAAATATAGTACAAGAGTCACATAACCATCATGTGATTGTGAGAATCCTATGCCTAACAAGGTCAAGCCCTAAGTTGATTATTCAGAGTTCCCCCTAGGTTTATGAGAATATGCCTTTGATTAAATCTAGCACCTGAGATAACAGAGATCTCTCAATATATCTTTAATAAATCTAATTTTAATTCAGATGAGGATCAAGATGCAATCATGGCAGAGATCTAGATGGGATCTTCTCAGTCCCATGGCTAAGAGTATGGTTTAATCTCTGTTAACTCTTAGCCCTGACTTCCATTCTACATAGTCTCTTCCTTGATATACTTCCTTTTCACATGGCTTGTTTAGTTATACTTTTTACCCTTGCCCTATGCCCCATTTCCTTATTTAATATTGTGCTGGGCTCACTGGGTGGTCTGTGCACTGCTGGGATTAGTATAAGTAGCTAGTATGTTATAGTTAATGCTTTCCAGCCTTAACCACTTATTACTCTTACTCCAATTATGTTTTAGCTAGTGCCTTTCAATATAGGCCTATCTGGTGACTAGTATTCCAGCTCCTTAGAATTTGCTACCCTGAGTACTTCCACTCTGTTTTCACTCTATTCAATTTAAATCCAATATCAAATCCATTACACCCTCTCAAGGCAGGCTAGTTAGGGTTAGGATAGTCATATTCCATCTAAAAATGCAACACTAGCCTGGAAAAAAGTGGAATTCCTAAAGAGAAAATAAATTTTCAGCAGGATAATAATTCTGAAATGCAACTACTAATGCATTGACCTTCCTAACCCTAACCCTTGGGGAGTGCCTTTCTATCCTGCTATCTGACTTTTGTACTAGTGACCAGGAACTAGGCATGATGAGAATGAGAGTGAGAGCCTATGCCAGCTCCTAAGCCAATAAAGAACTATTGAATCACTTTATAGAGAGTAAAGCATAGCCAGAAAAAACTAAACCAGACTCAAGTAAGCAAGACTGGGGAATCCCAGCTTGTCTACCCTTGTCTTTATATATTACTGGGAACAGTGCATAGATCATGCTAACTAAGTACATGAGCTATCTAATCAGAGAATGCCCTAAACCCTAATAGATAAGTAAGAATGGAAGCATAGAGTGAAAATAAGGAGTATGGCAGGAGGCCATGCAGATGTGGGAGAATGAAAGAGAAGTATCTATGAAATGAATGCAGGATCAGAGGTGCTTGCACCATGAGGACAGAGATCTCTGCCACAAATAAGATCCAATCTGTAGATCTACCATAGATATATCTAGGATTCAGATTCAGATCCAGATCTTAAATCAGATGAGATCCATGGAGATAAGAGAGAAGGGCAGTTCTAGGAAAGATCCCAAGAAGATTCATGTCAGGTGACTAATTATCACATGATCACTGCTGGAAAAAGAGAATAATAAATACTCTTAAGGAAACTAGACCACAGACTAGGGTTAAGCTTAAAAAAGGGTGTCTTGTGCACAATCACATGATATCATGTGATTAGTTCTAGTGCTGGAGTGTCACTTCATAACATATTCAAAACATACTTTAAAAATGACTCAGAAATAAATAGAAAACAACAATATCTTTCTTCTGGACTGGCCTGCATAGTCTTCATTGTTATGAAGTAACACTGCAGCACCAGAATGGGACATGTGACATTACATGATTATATACAAGGAACCTCTTTTTTTACTTAACCCTAGTCTGTGGTTTTATCCTTTAAGAGTATTTATTATCATTTTTTCCTAGCAGTGGTCATGTGACTATTAGTCACCTGACATGGATCTCCCTGGGATCTTCCCTGGATTTGCCCTTGTTCCCTATCTCCATGAATCTTATCTTAGATCTGAATCTAAATTCTAGATATATCTGTGGCAGATCTCAAGATGGGATTTCATCTGTGGCAGAAATTGCTGTCCTCATGGTGCAGGCACCTCTGACCCTGCACTTCTATTCTATATCTTTTCTTCCATTCTCCCATATCTGCATAATCTTCTGCCATACTTCTTTATCTCTGCTCCATATATTTCCCTCATGTATTTATGCCCAGGGTTTGGGGCATTCCCTGATTAGTAGCTCATGTATTAGTCAGCAGTAGTCCTTAGACAATATATAAGGGCAAGAGTGTAAAGGCTGGCCTCCTAGTCTTCATTACTTGAGCCTTGGGCTTTTACAAGTAATTCCTTGAAGGTTCTTTCTTAAGGCCTGGCTGGGGCTTGTCCCTTCACAGTCTTGACTAGGCTTATCCTCTCCTTTATATCATGCCTAGTTAGAGCCACTAGATTCAAAAGCTTACTTAGTAAAAAAAGTACCTCAAGATGGAATTAGAATTAGAATAAATCCAGCTCATTTAGCAGTAGCAGCAAGCTCTCATGTGAAAAGCACATGTCATTCAGATATTAGTCCTATTGAACATTAATGGGTTCACCTCAAAAAGAAGCTGGCCAAGTATAAAAGAATATCAAAAGAGGTTAAAAAAAGTAGAGAAAATATAAAATAATATTCTATCAGAGGTGTGTTAAAATTTGATTGAGAGTATGTCCAAAAGATTGGAAGCAGTGATCAAGGCCAAGGGAGGTCATACAAAGTACTAAAATACACAGTTTATGCATTTCTGTTGCATAGCAAAATAATTAACCTAATAAGTCCCTGTTTTAAATTATCCATATTTTAATCAATTTTGATCAGAATTATATAATTCAGGTATTGTCATGTAGCCCTGATTAATTACTATTAGTCACTAACTTACACTTTAGCTTTATTTGCTCTTGTTGTGGAGTTATTCTATAAACATTGAAAAAGTGCTAAATATTGGGTCAATTTTTTAAGTCACTGTATATTGCTCTTTTATGCTATACTTACCTTAGAAATATCAAGGTCTTATTTCCAAGTGATAATAATACTACTGTAACAAATGTTGTTTAAAGTAAAGTATTTAAAAACTTGCAAATTTAACTTTTATTATACTATAAAAATGTTATAAACTACAATGTACTCCAGAGAGAACAGGGCTTGGCTTCATCTTATGTGATGCACCCTTACACTAGTACCAGATACTCCAATTTGTGGAGAGGTTGGAAAAGGATTGAAGAATTAGAGTAAGTTGTAAAACTTAAAGAGGAGTACAATGTCAAGTTATAAGGCAAGTTGTGAGACTTAGAGAAAGATATGATGTTAAGTCATAAGGCAGAGAGAGGGTCAAATATAATCATTAACATCATGTTATGGTCAATATTTAAACTGAGGTACAAAATACAGAACTACAGTACTTATACTTTGGAAAAGTGAATTATCTAAAAAGAAAAGGAATTGTGAAAGGAGTTGTCTTATAAGCAAAGCAGGTACCAATATATTCTGAATATAAATGAAGATGTCAGGGAAAAGAACATTAAATAATGTCAAATTAAAACTGAATAATAACAGAAAGAGGTAAGAAGAAAATGTTATGATTTCTTCTTTTCTTTTTCTCTTTTCTTCACTACATTGTAGCTTCTGCTCTTTGCACACCTTGGGTGCTTTCTTGTTCATATTTCACTATAGATTCCACTCTTCTTACATTATAGCCTTGCCTAAATCACTCTCTTGTTATACCCTTTGCCTAGGTGTTCTTTTTTCAATCAGCTGACTAGTAATCATTTCATCACTTTTCATCTATTTCCACATGGATACCTTACTCATCATTTATCAGCATGATTACAATACTTGTCTCCACTTGAACCTTATTAGTTGTATTATAAAGTAGCATACTTCTAGTTCCTCTCTTCTTATGCTACTTCTACCTTGTAATTCACCTCACAGTCCTTGCTATCCCCTTGTTCTCATACCTAGTACTTGAAATTCACTTGTTGTGACCTGGCACTCTCCAGTTTAAAGCAAGTTATTTAAGCATTTGACTTTTGGCATAGCCCTGCATCTATAGCCAGTACTCTTGAGGCACAACACTTTATTTGTCACCTATCCCTTGTCTATAAGACTTACCTTCAGTAGAGTCTCCTTTATCTTCACCAGCAAGGTTTATGATAGTCCCTACCTGGGCCTGACATAATAGGAAAGGAACAGGAACAGAAAATAAGATTAGAGAAACTATAGAGTTGTGTCAGAATGGTACAGAGTTAATATATGTGAAGTTGTAATTAACATTAGGTAGAAAGGAATGGAGGTAAAAGAAACCAGGCAATATGTAGCTTAAAAGCATAATAGCAACTGGAGTTGCATTAGAGATAAGGCAGAGTTAACTTGTTGGCACAGGATATAATAGAAAATATACATACATACAATACAATTATTTCTGTCATATATTATTTTGAAGAATAATCTCAAAGAATAACTGCCAATAATTTTTCATTATTTATACTAATATTTAAACAGTTGTGTATCAAAGATACAAATCAGGTAAAAATATCTAGTTGCTATTAATGAAAACACACAAACATGTGGGCAATTTTTTAAGCCACTGTATTTCAAAGAATATTCTCAAAAAATAACTGCCATTGACTTTCCATTTTTTATGCTAATATTGAATCAGTTACTTAAAAGCCAGCCAATCAATGAGTTAGTTTAAGTCATCTATTTGATAAAATGTATTCAAATACTCAAATGACAGTGTTTTTTTGTTAATAACATGATAATAACCCTATATATTTTTACCTGTGCTAAAGGTACAAGCCAGGTGAAAACTTCTAGTCTGGTTGCACATCAGAACAAGTGAAACCATAGTGCAACTACCAATCTTGGACAGTTATCTGACGACATCTGGGGGCATGCTGGGACGATAGGATGGCATATTGGATATGCCGATTGCCTTGACCAGGTGTCCCAGATTTCATTGCTATTCTGATTGCATCGGACCCAAAGGTTGATTGACAGGCTAAACTGGGTGCATGGGCATCACGAATAGCAACCTAGGTTTGGATACCCCGTAGGCTGTCACAGAAATTGAACGTGATCCATGAGATTGCAGCTGACAATTTAGAAGAGCGCATGGGTTCGTCGTGAAGGCTTGATAATGAAGAAGCTCACACGGGCTGGGACCCCTGCGAGTGCATTCTAACCCCGGGTTGGCGCGGTGTTGTCCCGGACAAGGAGGAGAGCGGGCCGTGGTGGGTATGGACTTGATGGGGTTATGGCGGTAGATCTGAGGGCCTGTGGTCGGCGTCGTCGTGTTCGTTGGCGTGCCACACTGAGGAGTGGTCTTTGGGGTCCCTAACGAGAAGCGGTGTCGAGTTCCCGCGGGTTGGCTTGGAGTCGTATTGGGGCTGCGAGGTCTTCTATTGAGCGACCCTTCGACTTGACTCTCCAGTCAACCGCCCGCACGGAACACAAAATCGTCTCCTCTTTTCTTCTCCTCGCCGGCTTGCAAGGGCTTTTCTTTTCTTTTTTCTTTCCCGCGGGTCCATCTCTTGCAGCCTTGAAAGCTCGATTGTTCTTCAAGCGGTCTTTAGTCGTGTCGTGCTTACCATCTCTCGTCATTTCTGCTGTCTTTTGCTCCTTTCCGTCATATCTTCTCTCCTTGAATTTTCTTCACCTCTTATCTCTTTACAATGGCAACCTCTTCCCGTTCAAAGCCGCCCAGGAAGGGTATGGCAGACCCCACTACCCGGTATGTCTACACTTAATCGTCGCCACATATGTCCCCTGCCATCTCCTTACTCCTTCCCCCTTTTTCCGATGTAGTCGCTCAGCATTGTCAGGGGCAAGAGCTTCCCCTACATTCTCCCTAGCAAACACCCCTTCCCGCCTTCCCAATGGCCCTCCCGCTCCTGCTCAGGGTGGATTTCCCCCATTACCTACTCACGCCAATGGCACTCGCTCTCAGGATGTGCCCCAAGATCGTATCCTACAGCCTCTAGCTGGTCTGACTGTGCGTCTTGTATACCTGATTACCGCTCACGTTACTAGCCTACATCTTCCATCCCACACTAGGGTACGACTGTCATTTTGTTGACAAAAACCGGTCAGCGATACGAGGGTGTTATTTTGTCCACAAACCCGGAGGGCGACACGAGCGGTGTGACTTTGAAAGACGTCAAGGAAATCTTGAAACCAGGGATTCCCCTGAAAGACACTCTCTTCATTCCCTCCGCCAACATCGAGAGTTGGCAGTCTGGGCCTGCCGATGCTAAATTGCCGAATGGTGACAGTAAGTCTTCAAAAAATCCATCCATTCAACTGTATTGCATCGAGATAGAATTGCTTTTCATTTTTCTTCTACTCCTCCTACCTCGAATTTGGTACTGACATGGCAATGTTTCGTGGTAGCGTTCCGGACGGATACTGACATTAGCAAGGGAAAGGTTTCGCGGGAGCGCGAGTTACAGGCGTGGCAACCCTCAGATTCACCAGCGTCGTCTGGTGCAAATGCGTCCCACCACGACGGAGTCGGAGACGAAATTACATTCGGACCTGGGGCAGCTCATAACACTTCATGGGACCAATTCGCTGCCAACGAACAGATGTTTGGTGTCACAACATCGTTCGACGAGGAGGTTTACACGACCAGACTCGATAGGTCTGCGGCTGACTTCAAAGAGAGGGAACGGAAGGCACAGCGCATTGCTAGTGAGATTATGGGAGTATGTCCTCCAGCGCGAGAGTGCGCCCTCGTACATTACGTGCTCACAAATTTGACAGTGCACGGCCACGAATCTGCATATAGCAGAGGAAAGAAATCTGAACATTGATGACAGTGGCGTAAACGAGGAAGACAAGTGAACATTTCCATTTTCATCTTGTCGAAACATCCTTACGACGAGGTATAGATATGGTGCAGTTGTTCGTGGCTCGAATGCATACATCCCCCCTGGTGCACGCAAACAACAACAATTACAGCAACAGCAACAGCCTAGTTCTGTCGGACCTTCAGCCACCAATAGTCCACTACCGAAAACCGATATCCCCAAGGTTTCCGTCAATGGCTCTGACGGAACAGTGGTGCCTTTGAAAGAGACCCCCCAGGCTACCAAATCGACCTCTCCAGCGCCGTCAACGTCGTCAGTGAACAAGGCATGTAGTTACATGTCCCTTAGACGGTCAATCTTACTGATGATCACGTTTCTTTATCGGTGTTTTTATAGCCGCCAGCAGATCCTCTCCCAGCGTTCCGTGACTTTGTAACTAATGAGAGGCAGCGATTGACCCAGAAGAAGCAGGCTTTAGTTAAAAGTGAGATGGACAAGCGGAAAGCTGAGCTACTCAAGTTCTCCCAGACATTCAAGGTCGGTAGTCATGCGAGTATTCTCTTGTTATGTAGAACTCACACGACTTCGCGTAGCTTAACAAACCCATTCCCGACGATCTGGTACCAATTCTGGCCAAGGACGAAGAAAAGCAACGACAGATCCGTGAAAAAGCCACTCAGGACGCAGCCTCGGCTTCCGCTCGAACCATTGGCGCTGTAGGAGCACTCAACTCATCTCCGAGTGCTTCGCGCGTGCCACAAATACCTGGCTCTGCCAAGATTGCATCTGACGCGACGAGGAAACCTGGCTCTGTCGCCACTGTCTCAGCAAAGTTACCGGCCCCGACTTCATCTGCTTCCACCTCCAAAGTAGTTGCCAAATCATCGGAGTCAGCCAAGACAAACTGCAAACCAACGATAACCATGTACATTCAACCCATACCCCCTTACAGAGGGAATAAGGCGAAGTCACCCAGCCCACAAACAAATGGGAGCTCGTCAACTACTGCAGTGCCGACCTCCCCGACCTCGACAAATCGGCTAAATGCAAACGCGTCATCTTTTCGGCCGAATCCAAAAGCAAATGCCTTCACCCCTGTAATGACAAACGCACTATTTGCTCGTCACCCGGTAATACTGAAGCATTTTGTCCGCTTTGTATAGGGTCCTACATCACCTATTCCGAGCACCGCCTCTCCTTCCGCCTCGACATCACCACATGTCAAGCCAGCTGAATCGGTGAGGGTACCGACCCAATGTCCATATATCGCTCAACATGGTTGTAGACGCCTCCTGCTCCCAATCCCTTCTTCGGCACGAAGGTTGTCAAGAAGGCTACGGTCCATGTCAAAGATGACTTTAATCCTTTCAAACACAATAAGGTTACTGAAGCTAGCAATATTAGTATGGCACATTTCATCCTTCTGTACATTTTTCTTATATTTTTTTTCCAGCTGCGATGTGGCCGTATAATGGCAAGAGATACGCGAACATGTTCCCTCCGCTGCCACATCAACCACCTCAGCAACCTACTCACATTGCGCCCCCCGGTCCGCCGCCTGTCACCCACCACCCATATGAGGAGGGCGAACAACGTGTTATTTACGTTCCTTACTATCACGGACAGGTAAAAGATTTACATACCTTGACTCTACTATAGGAACCAACCTCTGCTGCAGCCTATGATGCCTGGCATGGCTCCCCCACCACCTGGCGCCTTTGTATCGGCACCTTTCATGCAGCCAATGCCCTATCCCCCGGCCATACCACCGAACGCGCAACGTGAGTAGAGTCGATCCACTACTGAGTAATCACCAACCTATCGGCTAGCTATGTACGCTGCGTCGCCAATGCCACAAATGCCACGTACGTTTCGTTTCGTGTCGTGTGTACGAGATTGTGTGTTGACCGTCTTACTTAAGCGCCACAATATATGCCACCACCCCCTGGCACGTACCCACCTCCGCCAAACGGCGCAGGTCCGCGTCCTTCCCTGCCACCCACCCCCACCCCGATGCACGCGCACCCATACTACCACCAGAGCCCACAACGTTTGTCTCATTTTCCACTCAGACAAGTCTGGTGACTGAAACTACTTTGAAGTACAACACGCTGTTCCGTATCCTATGATGATGCCACCGGGAGGCCCCAATGGGCCTCCCCACGCGTACGAGGCAGGTCCAGCCCCACCACCGATGGGTGGTGTGGGTCACACATGAACATGACCTGGTGGCGTCATTCTTTCACTTTTTTTTCTCCTGCCGCTGTTGTTGTGAGGTCGAGAGCGACCGTGCCAGCCTTTGTTGTACGTGACATGCCCAAGGCCGAGGAAGGCGCATCCAAGGCCTTTTCTCCTGTGTAACTACGATACTCCGCTGGCATAAACTGCTTTGGATGCAGGATCGTGAGCTACTGGATTCGCAGGACAAGTTGATGCGCAGGCATGTGTTACGGATGTTTTGACAGGTGTTGTGTGTTACGTTCATCTCTCCAATACATAAAGGAACTGTCAAAACGTTAGCCAATGGTACCAGGGCCCTACAACTCATCACCAGCTATCATGCGACTTTCGCCTATTTCTTGAATAGCTACACAACTACGCAGGTCACTCCGTTCAGATTTGAAGGAGGCTGTACTGCAAGACGCTCGGCTATAAGCAGAATTTACAGCGAAAGCTTGATAAGATGGGAACAGTGTCCTCACAAGAGTGATCGAACCATTTAAACGAGTACTATAGCATCATAACTGGTCCTGGACCAAAAGCCAGAGTAGCCAGCACCGTGCATCATACGACGTGATCGTGAACTTGATAGTGCCTTCCTTACCCACACCTATACGACCCCCAGATACCTCTTTTCATAGAGGGATTTCGTCATTTTTGGTTCGTACTAGGGGCGGACAGGTGGGTTCTTTCGTCCTAGTTTTCTACTTGACTACCTCACTCCATTTGAGTTCCATCTAAGAGAGAGTAGTGGAGTATACAGTAGTGTGTAGTACACCTAGTCTCTAGGGTGTTTGGTGTCCTGCTTGACGGGACCTTGTGAAACAGCAACGTACACAGTACCCAACCGATGCTCGGCAATTCTGTTGTTTGACGCATCCCATGAGCTGATCCCATTTAAGACCTTCAAATCGCTCGAGTTACACCTCACTACGCCACCTTGGTTCTTCGATCTTTGTCCTATCTATGACGGTATATACACTACGTCGATATTTTCGCGAGCAACGGCGCGCGCTCCCTCAGCCTAGAGCAGTCGACGATGTCAGCGTAAAGACATTCATGGTAACTGGGTCAAATGTGGGGCTTGGTTTCGAGGCTTCTATACATCTTGCAAAATTGGGGGTCAAGTCACTTTTTGCAACAAGCAGGGACTTGGCCAAGTGCGAACAGACGCGAAAGTGTAAGCTTTCGCTCCCTGCCGGGTCCCGCAGGACTGATGTGATGCAAACAACCCACCCAGCCATCCTTGAGCGAGTGGCCGCAAGAGGGACATCGAGTACAAAGGTGTTTGCTTGGCCACTCGAGTTGGGGAGCTTCCAGAACGTCTGTGCATTTGCCGACAAGTTCGCAGCGGATGGAAATGGAACATTGAATGCGCTCGTTGCGAACGCTGGAGTGCTCTGTCGTGGTTACGCACAGACACAAGACGGCTGGGAAGTGACGTACTCATAGTTCCCCCGTCTCTCTCCCTCGGACAATCTTATCGATTTCGCTGACAGGCTGCAAGTGAACTATCTTTCCGCAGTGTTGCTGAGCATTCTGCTCTTGCCACACTTGATAAACTCTTCCACTCCAGCTTCTCCATCACGTTTAGTTGTAGTGTCGAGCTTTGCACACTATTATGCTCCCAGGCGGGTTGCATTCGAGTCATCGGGTAACATCCTTCAAGTCATCAACCAGCGGGATTTTGGCGACGCGTGCGTGGTTTTTCTACTATGCATGCTACATCATAGTTAAGAGTAGTCTTCACAACCAGCGTGACTCGTTATCAAGTTTCAAAATGTGAGCATTGTGCTACATGAGTGCCCGATCCGCAAACGGAGCTTGACCATTGGAGTTTCTCAGTCCTTCAGGTCGTATTCATTCGCGAGCTTGCGTCGCATCTTCCCGAAGACACGTCTATCGTTGCGTGTACGGTCAATCCAGGCTATTGTGCGTCCAAGATTGCTCGCAGCCGTGCGGAAAATTGGGCTATGTCCGCCTTTGGGGGGTTGTTTTTCATGCGGTCGACAGAGGAGGGTAGCAGAACGCTCGTCCATGCAGCCGTGGCCAGTGATCGCTCAATGCATGGTCGATATCTGTCATGCTGTCAGGTTACTGAAGAGTGTGATTTTCTCTTCACTCCTGAAGGAAAGGCATTTTCTGCCAGAGTCTGGGTACGATCTGTTATCACTCTCATTGATGTGTCTCTACACTGTTGTCTCACTGAACCCACAGGACGAAACTATTGCACTCTTGTCGGGTATTGACAATCGCGTCTCAACAATCGTTGAGAGGTTTTTGCGGGTCGATTCACGGTCATAACGTTTTGCTGTGTATATATACTCGAATAACTGATTGAGTCGACATACCCGGCACGTGATCGGACGCGTCGCGTGACTGCAAAGACCAACTTACCAGAGACACCAGCTGCAACTGACAACATCTCGGAATGCCTCCCCTGCGTACATCACAACTTGAACAGGAACGCGCAGAGTACCGCACACGTATCACAGAAGCTCTTGAAGAAGACGAGGATCCCCTCGCAGCGTATGACGATTTCATCAGGTGGACATCGCGCACATTCCCCGGAAATGATCCTGGCTCAGGGCTCATCCAGCTGCTCGAAGAGGCTACTAGGAAATTCAAGGATGATGCACGGTACAGTGGTGATCTTAGATATCTGAAGCTTTGGTGCACCTACGCAAAAATGGTCGAGAAACCCGCCATCGTATACGCGTACTTAGTGAAGAAGGAGATCGGGTGTGTTTATGGGTTATTGTGGGAGGAATATGCTCTGGCGCTGGAAAAAGAGGGACGGTGCGCTTTGAAATTTGATAAGTTGTCGTCGAAAATTAACGGTGGACTCAGACGTACGGATGCCAACAAGGTATTTCGAACTGGCATAGCTCGCAATGCACGGCCTATAGAACGACTCAAGAAGAGATACCGAGACTTCCAGTCCCGGCCTCCCTCAAAACACCAATCAACGTCTCTTCGATCAAGTGGGAATTCTGAAGTAGACGCTCTCCAGCGGAATCCGTTCAAGAACCACGACCTAGTTCCTTCTACGTCTGCCTCGACTTCAAAAACAACGTCTGGTGTTCCCTCTAGTTCTGGAAATGACCCCATCCCTACTCATGGTCGCTATGCACCTATGCTTGCTCCTCCGGCGCCAGGGCGACGGCCGGAGCAACTTCGTTTCAACCTCTCCCTGCTTTTCACACCTTCTGGAATTGAATATTCAGCGCAGGAAGTGCGTGCACGCTCAATGGGCCTTCTAGGCAAAAAGTGGGGTCTGCCGCCCGCTTCGGAGCTGCGTGACTCCCCGTCTGGTGCCGTGAAGGTGAACTTCAACGACGATGGCTCAAGAAGTACAGGGAATATGGGTGCTATTGCTGCGGGGAGCAAGAGAAAGGGTCTCAATGCTCCTCCCAATGCTAGTGAGCCCACCGTTACAATCAACACGAAGGAAGCCTTGGCAGATGTCTTTGGCATGTATAACTCTCCGGATAAAACGGTCAAACGTGCCATGCCAGGTAGTAAACATGCCCCCGTACGGAAGATCGAGCCCATGGTTGGACGTCGAGTTGCCTCCGAATCCAAGTCTGAAGCTTCTCGTCCCTCACTGCAGAGCGAAAGTGCAAAGCTTCCGTGTCCAGGCAAGTCACTCAAATGGACAACTTCTCCTAAAGCGGCTTTTGAGGATTGCTTTTGATAGGCTTTAAGCCATTTGTTGACCAAAACTCACTGCGTAAGGAGAATCCTGCTCCCTCACTCAAGGCAAGTTCAGTTGTATTTCCAATCAGGTTGCTTTGCCGTTACTCATGCGCGCCTGTGGGACGGTTTCTCGCAATTTTTTCTAGTTTAAACCATTTGTCGATGAACCTAAACAAACTTCCGTTGCGTTTATCCCTGAGGCAGGCCGTCGGGCGCTATCCCTTAAAGATTCAGGTGTGGTTGCAGGCAAAGACATCTCTGCGAACTCCTCCACTACAAAGCCATTGCCCCCCAAGGAACCGAAAGCTTCTGCACTCAAACCTATCTCAGAAGAGCCACAGGGTTTACCTGTCTTTTCAAAGCCCTTTACACCTGTTTCCCAAAAGGAGCCTCTTGCTCGACCTTCACAGGCGCAGTTCAGCCCTGAGACAAAGGATGAAAACCAGAGACAGGCGCAGCCACCATCTCAACCCTTCGTCCCGTTCGTTGACTCGAAAACACCTTTCAAGGTATTTTCTCGTCCACCGGGTCAGGGTCAGGGTGAAAACGTAGTTTTGGGTTCTAACGGTGGGAACGTGTTCACACCAAAGCCTCCATCCATCGGCCTCCTTGGTGTTGGTACTAGCACAAGTGCTGGTACATTCAAACCCTTCATTGACAATGTGCAGCCAGTCGTGACGCCAGCTTCAACGAGGAAATCAAATGTGCTGCAACCTCTCGTAGCGCCGATTCCACCGATAGCCGAAGAGGCCTCTACAGATGAGTCAAGCGAGACTGACTTACGTGACACCGTTGGGGATCCCGATGCAGACGATGGACACGTCATTAGCAGCGGCAGCCGTAGTGGCCTTTCCGAGGGTGAAGATGGATATGCTTATGGTGAGGAAGAAGCGGAGATGGAGGCCGCCGTCGTGTCGTCGAGCGATAGCCAGTTTGACGATGATGATGATTACCATGAAAATGCACAGGGGGAACCGATGTACGGGGATGAGGACGCACTACAAGAGGAAGATGAGGCCGAAGAGAACTACCACCCACCACTAGGTGGGAGATTTGGCCAAATCAACGTCATGACTCCGATCACTGAACGGACGTTTGAATTTAGTACGAGAGGACTCCCCACGCCAACTAGCACCACGCGGGCTAGAGATGGTATACGCGAGGAAGGAGAGTGGAGAGGACGGGAGGGACAAGAAAGTGGTCGCTACGCTCTCGAAACGGCGGAGGAGCTAGCCAGGGAGGTACGCGAACAGGAGGAAGACGACGACGATGACGACATACAGGATAGTGTTCAAACAGGCGGCCTTGAACCCATCGAGGAACGTACGGGGACACTCAGCCTGGCGGATTCTATGGCGATCGTGTCTGCTTTCAGACCACCTAATCCTTGTATTCCTTCGGATCCACAGATTGTTTCAACTCTCCTTTCACTGCTTCCTACGGATAGAGACTTCCACGATCTTAGAGCGCAAGATGGCGGGATGCTGGATGGGCTGCAGCGATTTGCGGCACGGGTGGCAAGAAAGAACGGGAAAGTCGGACCGACGGATGATGACGAGGTGTTGGTTACCCTCGAGAGGAGGTCATTTAAGGTGTCAGGGAAACTTGGAGAAGGGGGTTTCGGCGCCGTATTTTCTGCACGAGAGGTCAAGAAATCTGGTACTGAAGATGGCGACGACGACCTCGATATTGATGAGGATGAAGGCGACGAAGACGACGACAATTCTTTGGTGGCATTGAAGGTCGTGAAACCCCGCAACCTTTGGGAATTTCATGTCCTCCGGCGAATTCACCGGACACTCCCCGCTTTTCTGACGCGCTCGATAATTACACCCCACGCGCTCTACGCTTTCCGCGACGAGTCGCATCTCCTACTGGAACTCTGCCCGCACGGTTCACTTTTGGATGCAGTAAATCGTGCCGGAAAAGCGGGTATTTCGCAACAAGGAGCATGCCTGGACGAGCTTTTGGTTTTCTTCTTCGCTATTGAGCTTTTGCGTTTTCTGGAGGGTATGCACGCTGCAGGCTTTATCCATGGAGACCTTAAAATCGACAATTGTCTGCTTCGCCTCGAGGAACCGCCTCAAGGTCCCTTGTCATTATCTAGCATTTACCAGTCCAGTGGGGAAGGGGGCTGGGAGTATCGGGGCATCAAGGTCATCGACTTTGGACGGACCATTGACACATCACTCTTCCCAGCACGCCATAGTCAACAATTCATCGCCGACTGGTCCACGGACGATCGTGATTGCTTCGAGATTCGCGAGGGACGACCCTGGACATATCAAACGGATTACTTTGGTCTTGCAGGCATCGTATACTGCATGTTATTCGGAAAGTACATCGAGGCATCATCGGTGATGCGTGCACCTGGCTCTAAGGATTCCCAGCCCATTTACAAGATTGCTACGCCGTTTAAGCGGTACTGGCAGACGGATATACTGACAATATTGTTTGACATGCTGCTCAATCCTTGCAGAGTTCGGGAGGACAGAAGCCTGCCAATCTGCGAGGAGCTGGCAAATGTCCGGGTTGAGATGGAGAGGTGGCTGGAGAGGAACTGTAATCGGAGTAGCAACACACTCAAGGGGCTGCTCAAGAAGATTGAGCTGTCCGCGTATACGCAGTAGTTTGTACCACGGAGGGCAGGGGGAGTAACAAACATGCGCAAATCCAAGTGACGTACGCAACACGAGATAAGAGCAAAGCACACAAGCGACTACCTCGACTCCATCATATCCCGCTCATCAGGACGTACAAGCCATGCACAACCATCGACCCCACCCCCATGTTGCTATTCCATACGATGTCCGTCGATCACCACAAAATAGTGAGGCCAATAGGTCATATCCCCCCGGGTCCGGTTCTACGTCAAGCGGACTTCTGAGTCCATGGGACACCATAACGCCAACGGCAAGACAGTCGACAAATCGCGTCGACATACCGCCTCACACGCGCACTCGTACTCGCAGTGCCTTAGAACCCGTGCCGTCCAATCTGGACCTCCAAGCCTCCGAGGCACCAATACACAGATCTGCGTCTCAGAGGCAGACAGCTTATGAGTATTACCATAGATCGAGCCACTCCGACAGCGGAGATTCCTTTGGGGAAGAATATAGTAGCAGGAACGGTTTGGTCTCGCCCTTTTCCCCTTCGGACAACCTTCCCGCAGACGAGGTGGGGGTTTCCTTTACAGGAGTATAACGAGCTTCATAATTTGTAGATGGATTTTCAGCTCGGCTTGTTGACGCGAGAGTTGTCTAATATGACGTGTGTGGTTTGGCTTGGCCTCGTTGCCAGGACTGAGACCTTTTGTAGTCTTCAGTCAGAAGAAGGGCTTCGACGGTTCCAGAATGGTGAACTCGCAGAGAAGGATGAGGAGTGGTATCATCTTGTCCCCCATGAAGCACGTGAAGCTCTCGGAAAACGCGAAGTCGAACGCCAGTCTGTGTTCTTCGAGATATTCAAGTCAGAACGTGATTATGTCGCGGACCTCAAACTCATCGAGGAGGTGGTGTGACAACCGTCTTTCTTTTCCTCGAACTCAATCACGAAAAAGGTCTTCGTTGAACCTCTTACACTAGTTTCGCCAGCAATAATAGGCGATGCAAACAGACAACAAAACTTCATGTCCATCGTCTTCTGGAATCTAGATCAAATCCGTATTCATCAAGAGCACATGTTGGCGGCCTTGTTTGAAAGACAAAAGGAACAGCACCCTCTCGTTCAAAGTGTCGCTGATATCATCCTTGAATGTGGGCCCACTCACTTGTGCAAGTCATGATATCTGGCTCAACCGTCATCAGCTGCTCTTCATTTCCAGGGTGACTATGAATCCTATATTAAGCATTACCCACTCGCAGAGCAACGGCACCGCACTGAACTCAAATACAACAAACAATATCAAGAATTTATGCAACGATGCTCACAAGATCCACGAGTCAGGAAGCGAGACTTGATCACGTTCCTCTCACGACCTGTCACACGCCTTCCACGCCTCAATCTCATCCTTGAGCATCTCCACAAGCTTACTGACACCAATCATCCGGACTCTGAAGACCTACCCGTAATTTTGTCTATCCTGAACGATTTCTTGAAGAGTACCCAGCCTGGAATCGAGGCTGCGGAGAACAAAGTAAAGTTTTGGGATCTTTGTGAAAGCCTGGTATTCAACAAGGGAGAAATCATTGTAATTTGTCCATGTATGTACTTCGCTCTCTGTACTAATGCCCCGTTTCAGGAACTGGACTGGTACAGCGATACCCGCTCCCTCATTTATGCTGGAGTACTGGCTCGTAGATCCAAATCTGAAATGGACTGGAACCCTTGGCAGGATTTCTATGTAGCACTGCTGGACAACTTTTGTAAGTGTTTCCCTGGGCAAAGCAGATATGCTCTTTTTTTTGCTAATAGCATTACAGTACTGATAACGAAAGAAGAGAAACGGAGTGGTATAATGAAGCGTCTGGTTGTGTCTCGGGTACGCAAACCTTGTGATCTTAGATTGCCTATGTCTAGATGGTATGTATAGCCTATTCCACTAGAATACCTCAGGCTGGGTAGCTTCGATGATCCTCCTGGGAGCAGAAAGGAGCGCGTCGAAGAAGGTGGTATTTTGGACAACTTGCGAGGATCTTATCGCTCGATCTACCCATTCACAGTTTACCATGCTGTTGAGAAGATCAGTCGGCGATATACGTTATATGCACCGTCCGAAGCCGTCAGAAAACACTGGTATGATGCTCTGGTGGATGCAAAGGGAGTCGACGATGTCAGACGTGAGGGAAATCAGGTAACGCAGCAGTTTTCGGCACAAATTCCTCGCTTAAAGCATAGTTGACAGTGGTTTGTATCTCAAGTCATAGAGGACGGCGCCTTTCGGGTTCCGGGAAATAGAATGGCCCGACATACAGTGTCGAAGCGGCCGCCATCCGGTCGAGTCCTCCAGGCAGCATCTTTTGGTATGTGCGACCTGACTGAAGTGATAAGGATCTCCTGATATTCTTAGTTGGTAACGGCGGAAAGACCTTTATGGTAGTGGGCTGTTCAACAGGCATCTTCGTGGGCCGTAGAGGCGAAAGTAAGTAGCTTCGTATCCCGTTCCAAGGTTGCGAGCTGCTTATGACTGTCATTAGATTATCGGAAATTACTATCTTACGAGAATGTGAAGAGCATCATTGTTCTTCAGAACTTCAACAAGATAATTATTCACCACGACAATTATCTTATATCCTATTCCCTTGAGGTACTAGCACGAGTTTCTCAGTACCAGTCGCCACCAAGCAGCCTTGATGCGTCTCTTGAAACGATTGGTGGTCAACCTGGCAACGTTCTTTGCTGCCAGGCTGGACAGATGGGGGACCGGACAGTCGGTAATACCCATCCACTCTTACATTTCACCTGGCTCAAGAATATTCTTTTTCAGTTGTTTATGCCATTAAGAACTTCTTACAGGTTACTGTGCACGTGATGGAGGCCTGTCGCCCTTCCGAAATTCGCATGGCGTCTCCACGGGCCATGCAGACAAGTTTTCTTTCTTTCCGACCCTACGGTGAAGTATGGCTGTTTTCTTTATCAGCGCATGAACTATTGTTGATGAGTAACTTCGTAATCTTAATCAAGCCCTTGTACATTCCTAAGGATGTGTTCGCTATCATGCCTTTGGTTAAGACTATCGCGATTTGTACGGAACGAGGTATCATCATCGCGAACCCAAGCAGGTGTGATGTACAGAATATTTCCTGCCATCACTTACCTACCATATCGCTCCAGTTCATCTTCGGCCACTGTTACCCTTGTTCCGGACTTTGGTAACGCATCCCATAATTCTGCTACGGCAGACCTCAAAGCTCGATGTGAAGCCGCCAAAGCTCTAGGACTGGTCAGACGTGATGCCGCAGAACTGATGGTCATCTACGATAGTAAGTGATTTCGTTGCTGTCATTCTGCTAAATCCAATTCGAGCTCGCTTGACAGCAATGGGTTGCTATATCACCAAACATGGTCAGCCCACGCGTGACTTCACGTTCATCCGCTGGGAGATCAAAGCCACTTCCTTCGTGCATCGTCCCCCTAACATTCTCCTGTTCTCACCGGAGTTCATTGAAATCAGGGATACACAAACATGCTTGCTCAAGCAAGTGATCGAGGCCGTCGATATACGGCTCCTTATCCAAGCACCGCTCTTGCACCAGCCTTTGTTCGTCGGGATGCGGGGACACACAGATGATGAAGACGGGCTTACTGACCAAGTCATTGAACTAGTAGAAACTACGGAATTTTCGCCAAAAACCCCTGTTGCAGGATCGTTTAAAGCCATGGAAGAGTTTTGGGATGAATGGGATAGCATGTAATACTGAGGCATAAAAGGCCACCCTTCACGAGATGGAAGCAATGCGGAGATACGGGTACCAAGTAATTTATGCCTCATAAAGCTGCCTATGTACTGATGGCTTTCCGTGGGCTTATAATCATAAATTACCATCCACTTTAAGGAATGTATATGTAGTACATATGTAACAGAGGCTGTTTTCAGCTATAACTGAACATGAGGGAAGTTCTGCCAGCCACTACGACACCAACACCTTCAACTCGATACCATTGTTGACCTGGCACAGAGCATTCCACACCCTGTACCCGTACAGAAGATGGCGCCGGAATCGTATCAGTGTACTGTCTCACAAGATGAACGACGATTATGAATGGCGGTCACGCGCATGCTTGAAGGACAACGGCCGCTATCACGGGCGACCGCGCAACAATCACAAGTGTTGAAACTGCAGGAAACTGCAGGATACTTGTAGTCACTAAGTATCCTAAGGTAACTAATGGTCCGACGTAGCTATTAGCTTATGTAAGCTGTAGAGCGTAGGTAATCAACCAATTTCAACAAGTTTGAAGATTAAAGCATGAGTAACAGAGATAAGGAAAATGGGTTTCATTCCAAGGTTTTCCTGGCCAAATTAATATTCCATTCACCTCTTCCCTATAAATTCCTGTGTTGAGGTGCTGTCATATCCTGGACCTCTAATCCAATTCCAACCCCATTCTAACCCAGCTTACAATTGGTCTTTGTACCTAGTAAGCTACTCTAGCCCTCTGACTTTCCTCCAGGTAACTCCAGCTCTTTGTCACCATTCCAGTTTCCCCTAGCTATGCATATACACTCCCCCAGGCTTCTGCTCCCACTTCACCCCATTCCATTTTTAGTTTATCTTTGCTCCAGTTAAGTGCTACCCTAGTTCCACTTCTTTGTCTCCAGACCATCCTGGTATAACTCCATTACCATTACCATTCTTAGTTACTATTACCATCATTGTTACTATCTCTGTTCCATTTCTATTCCTTGCTTCCCCTTGTTTCATCCTATTACCCTTTAGTTTTAGTCTGACATGATTGGATATTGTCTTCTCTAATATCTCCATTTGTTTCTTAGATATTTAGACATTTGCTTTGCTTCTGAGTTGCATCTGTTTCACTTTATTATACTCTTAGATAGTTCTGCCTTTTCAAGATATAAGTACTGTAGCTTTATATCTTGTATCTTAGTACAAATATCAACAAAAACACCCTCTTGTCTTTGTTCTTACTTTGCTTGAGCCCTTGGGCTTACTTTGACCCTTTGGGTTACTCCAGAGTACCTCTGAGGCCAAGCAATATTCTTGAAGGAGTTGCAAGGTCCCACCTTCATGACTAGACTTGACTCTCCTTGTCCTGCCTGTTTCTCCTGTTGAGCATAGAGACAGCCTTTTTACCCACCTCTGACATTTATGTAAATCAGAACACCAAAAAGTGCAAGAGCACATCATATAAGGTGAAGTCAAGTTTCATTTGATCATTAAAACCCTTTCTAGAGTCCTCCAGAGTTATGACCTTCTTTCAGCATTAAGAGTTTTATTCAGAAAGGAACTGGTTAAAAGTATACCTGTACTGGTATAGATTTTAACAGTCTCCTTCTATTGAAATAAGTTTTAACAGGTGTACTCACTCATGAGCACTGTTACTTGTTAGAGATATAGCCCAGCATAGTAGTTATACTATAGTTGTTGTGAGGTAGCACTTTTGAGGGTAATGCACTAAACACAAGTGGGCCTCAGTTTTGTATGGATGAAGACTGAGTTTATTTTCCTAGAAAAATAATCTAAATACAAGTGGACCTTGTAGGTACTAATCAGTGGATGAATAATACAGCTGCATAAAACTATCTTATCTTAGTTTCATATGGATGAGTGCAGTAAGGTTAAAACATCACCATGATTATGTAAGAAATGGTCAGTATAGTAATAAATGAGCCAGAGTGAAATTGAAATAGTAAGAGAAAAAAAATGACTAGAAGGTTATTTGAGAGAGAAAGAAGAAATTTCAATATACCCACTCACTGAAACACTTTTTACAATGTCAAACCCATGCCTTCCATAAAGTGGACATGCTTCTCCTGACTTAGCACTTTTGTCAAAATGTCAGCAGTTTACATGCTGGTTGGCAGATATTTGAGGGATATTGCAATTTTCATCAATAATATCATGGACTAATTGTCTATATAAATTTTAATGGCATAGTGAACAAGGAAAAGCTTGAGCTCTGAAAACAGCATTCTTAGCCAGGCAGTCTTCTTGGCAGCTACAATTGCCACCATATACTTAATGGATATAAGAACTCAGTCAGTGTGAAGAAACAACTAGTATTAGTATCTAATGAATATAAGAACTAGATACTTATTAGTAGGTGATACTATGGTGTGCAGAATATAATGGAAGTTAGGACTCAGTTAGGATAAAGAAACAACTGAGGATGCTATGGAAGGCTCAACATATTAAAGTAGAACAGAGCTGTTATATGCTAATATATTGAGTAGGCAATGGAAGATGATAGCTGTCACAGTGAAATGAAAAGCTGTAATATATGAATATTATTCTATAATCAATACTCCCCCTTAGCTGAAGTTCACCTGCTCAGCCAATCTAAGCAGCCCAACAAGGTGGTAATATGCATCTGCAGGCAGGCCTTTGATAAAGATATCAGCCACATTGGTGGCAGAAGGGACATGCTCCAGAGTAATTTCCTTGTGGGTGATTTCATCATGAAGCCAGAAATAGGAGATGCAGATGTAATAAGTATAGATGGACATCTTATCCAGAGTCATAAGAATGTGAATAGTGGCAGTATTGTTGAAGTAAAGGGGTGTAGGAGTTAACAGCCCCAGGCCAAGTTCCACAAGCAGGTGGTGGACCCAGAGGATTTTGCAGCCAATATAAACAGCAGAGTAATACTTCACTTTGGCCATGAACAACAATGTTGCTGTTTGTTTCTTTGCAGACCAAGAGAAAATGCTGTGATCAAGCATGAGAACATAGCCAGATATGAAATGGGCATGATCTGAAGAGCTGGCATGGTTAGCATCAGAATAAGTGTGAGAAGTAAGGGACCATGCCACATTAGGACCACTAAGGGTCAAGACAAAATCACAGGTGCATTTGAGGTAGCAGAGAATGCACTATATCACCATTTAATGAGTATGCCCAGAATTTGTGGTAAACTATGCAATCTATTGCATGGCATGTGCAATGTCCAAATAAATTATGATAGTGCAGTGGTTAAGTACCCCTATAGCATTTTGATATGGCATATGATACATGTCTGCAAGTTTATTTATGGTATTGGAAGAGTGCATGTGCAATAAATGCAATTTAGCTTTTTCTGACATTATTATTGGATTTTGTCACATTCCATGCCAATGGATTAACTCCACTATGTCTCCAGTGCAACTCTGGTTACTTTCATGCTTTAAGCTGCATATTTCCTGGTTCCCTTTACCTCTGTCTTTTCCTATCTAATGTTGATTACAACTTTACCTATGCTAACTCCATATCATTCTGATACAACTCCATAGTTCCTCTAATCTCACTTCCTGTTTCTGTTTCTGTTCCTTTCCACCTCACCTTTCCCTGTTATCATTTAGTTTTCAATTTAACATTATTCAACATTATCTCCTCTGACATCTCCATTTGTATCCATGATGCATTGGCACCTGCTTTGCTTATGAGACAACTTCTTTCATATCTCTGTTCCCTCCTTAGATAATCTGCCTCTCTAAGGTATAAGTATGGGAGCTCTGTATCTTGTACTTTAGTTTGAATATTGACCATAACACAACATTATGATTCCCTTTGACCCCCTCCTGCTTCATGACTTGACATTGTACCCTACACTAAGTCTCACAACTTACTTCATGACTTGACATCATATCTCTCATTGAAAAAGCTCTATGGCCTATCTCAGATCTCTGATAGTTTCCAACCCCTCTGTAAATCAGGGCACCTGGTACTAGCATAAGGGCACATTACATAAGGTGAAGCCAAGTCCTATCCACTCCAGAGTTATCCAGAGTACCTCCAGAATATGTCACAACTTTATAATAGTATATTCAAACTCCCACTTGTGCTGGTACTGCTATCATGTCTATTCATGTAACTAGAGCTTGCTTTCATGCTGTCCTTGATCAGTTCAAGAGTTTCTCTGCCTGCCACACTCCAGGCTTGGCCTCACAGGCTCCTGCTTCCTCCCACTTTTTCATATCTATTGCTCCAGTTGATAAAGCCTCTAATGGTTCCAAGGTTTCCCAACCTTCCCACACCCCTGACAACTGTGGTGCCCATCCAGGAGTACCAGATAACCCCTCTGATGACCCCTTTAATGGATATTCCAATATTCTGGAGAATAACCCTGAACCTTTTCCAGATCTGGAACCTATTTCCATTTACCATGATATTATCACTGATTTTGCTAGTGCCATTCACAGATTAGCTTGCTCTTCCTGTCATACCCCTGAAACATTGCAGCACATCAAAGTACATGAACTGGACCAGTTTAATGGAACTGACCTCTGAAAGCTCCATGTTTTTTTGGTGCAATGCAAGTTAAACTTCCAGGATTATCCCAAAGCCTTTGCCAATGACTGAGCCAAGGTTACTTATGCTCAGTCCTACCTTAAGGGCATGGCATTGGAATGGTTTGAGCCTGACCTCCTTACTGAAGATCCTGACCTCTGTCCCTTGTGAATGGACAATTATAAGGAGTTCATTTAGGAACTCCAGATCAACTCAGACCCCATGACCCAGTCAGAGATGCAGAGCACCAGCTAGACCAGTTGACTATGAATGATGGTCAATGAATCAACAAATATGTAGTTGAGTTTAACAGAATTGCATCTCAAGTCCAGGGTTATAAAAAAGGTGCTCTCTGCCACTACTTCTATAATGATCTCCCAGACCACATCAAAAATGACCTTTTCTGTGTCAGCAAGCCCCCAACACTCATTGAGCTGTGCCAGCTGGCTTAGACCATTAACACTCATTACTGGGAGCATAAATCTGAAATCAGCCAACAAGGAAAGTTATCTTATTCATCCCAATTATCTGACAAACACTCTGCACCCTCCACTTCAACCTCTGGCCCTAAGGAATCAAAGAACAAGTCAGCTAGTTCCTCTGGCTTCTCCAAGTCATCCATTCCCCAGAAGCAGGACTTATCATCCAAGCTTGATAAGGATGGTAAGCTCACTGCCAAAGGATGCAAGCATTAACTGGAGAATTACCTCTGTTTGTTCTGTGGTATCACTGGGCATATAGCAAAGAACTACCCCAAGTTTTCCTCCAAGGGAGCCAAAGCTTGTGCTGCCAAGACCTCTGCTCTGGAAGCCAAACTGGAGGCTTCTGTCTTAGAGGCAAAAAAATAGTCTGCAGCCTCCATGACTTTGCATAGGCTGGAGGTTGCATTGATCCTTCCCATGCTTTACTGGAGGTTAGACTTAATGTGTCCATTCTTTTAGATAATGCTTCACTTATGCCTCTTGTCACCCTTGTTTCACATGAAATTCCTCTGTTTTCTGCCCTGATTGACTCTGGTTCTTCAGATTGCTTCATAGACACCAAGTTAATTAGTACCTACAATCTTCTGACTTATTCCATTCATCTGTTGCAGCTCCAACTTTTCAGTGGCTCTTCCAATTCTATGATTACAAATGCCATTGATCTTTCTGTTTGTTTTGAAACCAGTGATATTACTCTGATGACATTTTATGTCACTCCATTGAATGGATCTAGTTCTTTTGTTCTAGGACACAACTGGCTTGCCCACCATAATCTGTTAATTAATTGGGTATCAAGTCATATCTCATTCTGATCATCTGAACCAAACATGCCAATATCTCTGAGCTCACCTCTGTAGCTTCCAGTTTCTCTAACCCAAGCTAACTCTGAATCCAATTCACCATGTTTCCCTGACCCCAGACCTCTGTTGATCAAGCTATTCAGCTCATCAGCATTTGCACATGCCTGTAGCTTTGATGGCTCAGTCCCATTCTGTTTGCAACTTCAACCCCTGGAGAGTTATCTCCATTCTGCTTCTGTTGCCCCTCCTTCAGCTGACCTTTCCAGTGTTTCTTAGGAATACCATGACTTTGCTGATGTGTTTAGCAAAAGCAAGGCATCTACTCTTGCCCTCTACTGCAAGTTTGACCTGAAGATCAATCTGGAAGAAGGCATTTCTCTACCTATTAGCACTACCTATTTCCTGTTATCCTCTGAGCTTGAAACACTCAGGACTTTCCTAGATGAACATCTTGCTACTGGCTTCATCCAACCCTTCACATCTGCTCATACTGCCCCTATTCTTTTCATCCAAAAGAAGGATGGATCCCTTTGGTTGTGTGTAGATTTCTGAGAACTCAACAAGATCATGAAGAAAGACCACTACCCCCTTTCACACATCTCTGATCTCCTTGATGCTCTGAGCCATGCAACTATCTATACCAAGCTTGACCTTAGACATGCTTATTATTTAGTTCATATTGCTAAGGGCAACAAGTGGAAAATCTTCTTTTGTACATGCTATGGCTTGTATGAGTGGCTTGTCACACCATTCAGGCTCACCAATGCCCCTGTGGCTTTCCAGTGGTTTGTCAATTCTATCTTTGCCAATCTTCTTGATGTTTCTGTAATCATTTATTTGGATGATATCCTAATTTTCTCCACTGACTGGACACCTCATACTGAGCATGTCCATGAAGTCCTCTGCCATCTCTGGAAACATGGCCTCTTTTCCAAACCTGAGAAATGAAAATTCCATACTGATTTCACTGAGTATTTTGGATATTAGCTCTTCTCTTCAGGGCTCACTATGTCCCCTGAAAAGGTTCAATATATCCTGGATTGGCCTGAGCCTCACAAAGTTTGAGATATTCAGTCTTTCCTTAGTTTCACTAATTTCTACTGCCACTTCATCTGGAGCTACTCTGACATCATCATTCTCCTGACTTACCTCATCTGCAAGTCTGCTCATTGGGATTTCAATGCTTTTTGTTACACTGCTTTCCAGTGCCTCAAGAATGCTTTTACTTCTGCTCCTATTCTGACCCATTGGATTCCTAATACTCCTCTCATCATTGAGACTGATGCTTCAGACTATGTGATTATCAGAATCCTCTCACTCCAGTGCCTGGATGATGAGGTCTGCCCTGTTGCTTTCTATTCATGTATGCTCACTGTGCCAGAACTCAACTATAACACCCATAATAAGAAGCTCCTTACTATTTTCACTGCATTCAAGACCTGGCATTATTATCTCAAAGATTCCAGTTCTCCAGTGAATGTCATTACTAATTACAAGAACCTGAAATACTTTGCTATATCTAAACTTCTGACCTGCTGGCAAGCCTGGTGGTTGGATTTTCTCTATCAGTTTAATCTGATCATCTGTTTTTGCCCTGGTTATTTAGGTGCTAAATCTAATGCTTTGACTAGATAATGGGATATTTATTCTGTTATGTTTTCCTCTTTTCTTTTCCCTCTCTTTGTCCTAGCTTCTGATCTTCTCACACCTCAGATGCTTCCTTGTTCATCTTTCTACAATAGATTCTGATCTTCTTATGTTCTAGCCTAACCTAGACCACTCTCCTGTTAAGCCCTATGCCCAGGCCTTCTATTATGGTTGGTGTTGTCAGTATTGATAACAATGAGCAAAATCCTAATCAAGAGCTTGGTGTCAGTGTCAATGTGATGAGAGTAAGCAAGATATTATAGAAGCCCTAGTGAGGCCACTTGCAGTAAGATACAAATGCTTAAGACTGGGGCTTGAGACATGCTAAGGATACAGTATTTATACAGTACAGAATAGTGCATGGATCAAGACCCTGATAGGAGAATTCCCATGGACCCTGAGGCACCATCAAAAAGAAGAGAAGCAATCATGAGAATAGCCAATGGCTGAAAAGGAGCAATGCTTCTGAAATGAAAGATGACAGAAATGAATAACAGATGTAAGACATAAGGCTAACCCTATGCCCTGGGTCTAGACCAGTCATGTGACCTGATAAGATAAAAGATTAGATAACCACATGAAAAGATAAGATAAAGTCATGTGATTAAAAATTGAAAAAGCAAACTATAATACCTTCTATCTCTCAATCAGCTGACTCTAATCATTCTATCTCTTTTCATCTGTTTCCATATGGATACCTTACTCATTATTCATTAGTATGATTACTTAGTAATTCTCCACTTGAACCTTATTAGTTGTACTATAAAGTAGCATACTTCCTGTCTCCTCTCTTTTTATGCTACTTCTACCTTGCAATCACCTCACAGTCCTCACATCTCCACTTGTCCTTGTATCTACATACTTGGAATCCACTATTTGTGTCCTGGAACTTATCCAGAGAGTTATCAGCATCTGACTTCAGCACACCCCTGGGAGTGTAGCTGGTACTACTAAGGCATAACACTTTGTTTGTTGCCTCCCACTTGTCTTGAAGCTTACCTTTAGTTTGCTTCTCCCATTCTTTCCTCAGCAAGGTCTACACCTGTTCCTACCTGGGCCTAGTATAACATATCCCAGAGAGAGGAATAGTGACTATGCCCTCATCAATCCACATAACTTCTGGCCCATGTTCACACAGAAGCAATTCACTGTGTTCCTCTGGACTTTCTCCCTAGCATCTCCAGTTTTCTGGTCTGCATTCTTCTTTGACCTTGAAACCCTCCATCATAACATTCTCTCAGCACTCCCTTCTGATTCCACTATCTCTACCCACTTGTCCAGTATTCTCTCACCTGACTCTCATTGGTCTAGAGACCCAGAAGGCTTCTTGCATCTGGACAACCACATTTATGTCCCCAATTCCTTCAACCTCCATCTCCAGGTTCTCTGCTACAAGCACAACCACCCCTTATCTGGATACCTCAGTCAGAATTGGACACTGGAGCTTATCTGCCAAGAATATACCTGGCCTGGCATTCAAGTATTCATCAAAAAGTACATTTCTTCATGTACAGCTTGCACCCATGCCAAGGTACCCCATCACAAACCCTATGGTTTTCTCAAGCAGCTCCCCATCCCAGAAAAGCCATGGAATTCCATTTCTATGGATTTCATTGAACAACTTCCAGCTTCCTCTGGTTACTCTGCCATTCTCATCATTGTAGATCATCTATTGAAGCAGTGTGTCTTCATCCCTACAGATGACAAGGTGACCTCTCCAGAGCTTGCTAAACTCTTTTTACTCCATGTTTTCTTCAAACATGGAGTTTCCTCCCCTATTACCTCTGATCAGGGTTCTGAGTTCATTTCCCATTTCTTCCATTCTCTGGGTCAAGCCCTTAACATCTGCCTTCACTTCACCTCTGGGTATCATTCAAAAGGTGATGGTCAAACTGAGCAAATGAATCAAACTCTGGAGCAGTATCTATGCATTTATTGTAACTATTAGCAGGACAACTGGTCCAAACTCCTGCCCCTAATGCTACCACAGGTGTTTCCCCTTTCTTTGCTAACAAGGGCTACCATCTGAACATCTTCATGCACTTGGAACATGATTTCACCTCTACTTGAGCTTGAGAATATGCCATTGACCTCAACTCTCTTCATGCCTTCCTTTATGAAGAAATAGCTGCTGCCCAAGTCAGATACCAAGGACCTGCAGATGCCCAATGATCTCCAGCACTAGACTTTAAAGTAGGTAACCAGGTATTTGTTAAGGCTAAGTACTTTAGGACTACATGGCCATTCAAGAAACTCACCAAAAAGAACTTAGGTCCTTATTCCATTATTGCTCAGGCAGGCTTGCTGTCCTTTATACTCCACCTTTCAGAGAACATGAAGTCCATTCATCCAGTTTTCCACATTTCTTAACTTGAACACTCTGTTCCCAACATAATTCCTGATTATGTACAACCACCTTCACCACCAGTTAAGATCAACAGTGAACTGGAGTTTGAGATCTCCAAAATCCTAGACTCAAAGATAGATCATAGGTAAAGGAACTGCAAATTACTATATTTGATTAAGTGGTTAGGTTATGAGGGTACTGATGAGGAGACCTTGTGACTTTTTGCCACTGAATTAGGTCATGCTTCAGAGATTGTTGCAGAGTTTCATCTTCATTATCTGGACAAATTCAGGCCATTATGATGGGCCAATTGAGTAGTGGATCTAGCAATCTAAGTTATATGATCCCCTATCTACTCAAAGATTGCTGTTTAATCTTTTCCTTGGCTCCATCATCTACTACAGAGATTCTGCCAACCTCTGCACAAAGTTCTGACAGCTCTGCTGCCACCTCATCAACCTTTCCATTCTTGTTCCCCAAACTTCCAGCTTTTCTGGTTTCCACCACCCATGTCTTTCCCAATGCATTAACCAGCCATTTTAGCAGCCAGTTCTTGTGCTTTGCCTTCCACCATACCTTCCTGCCCACCTCCCTTATTGATGCCTTCATTAGGTAATAGCCCTTGGCCATCTGTCAAAGACCCTCCTCTGTCTCCTCTGAGTTTGCCCTGCTACTGGACACCCCCTTCTCTCCTGCCTTCCATCTCTGCTTCCTCTCCAGCTTCTCCTGGCCAGGGTGGTCATACCTTACCTTTGCCTCTATACAGGCAAGGCATGATGGCCCACCTTATACTCCAGCTCCTGGTCATTGCACCTCTGGCACTTTGGTCCCTCTTCTACTCTCCTTTTGCCATTGCTGCTACTTAACCCCACCTGGGCTTGGCAAAGCTCCTCCACCTAAACCAGGTTTGAGTGCTAGGCCCTAACCACATTTCCAGTACTTATCTGTTTCTGGACCACCTTTACTGCCTTTCACACCTCCTCCACTTTCTTCTGAGTCTCCTTCTCTCTCATCACTTTCCCCTGCTGCTTCCACTCAGCATACTTCATGTCACCAAGCTCCTCTTCATCTTCAATGCACTTCTCAAGGTGCTCATCAGATCAGGTGTGAATGTTGGCAAATAAAGACATGATGAGAGGAACTTGTATGGAAGTCTCTGGGGTGGTATTTACTTTTATGGGTTTCTGGCCAGCTAAAACTCTGATGCCCACTCTGCTCACTTATTCATTGAGAGCACATGCTTAACAGCCTTCAGGGGTTCAGGCCTTAAAAGAGGAATACTGTCATATCCTGTGCCAATAGGTCAACTCTGCTATGTCTCCAGTGCAACTCTGGTTGCTTTTATGCTTTAAGCTGCATATTTCCTGGTTTCCTTTACCTCTGTCTTTTCCTATCTAATGTTGATTACAACTTTACCTATGCTAACTCCATACCATTCTGATACAACTCTGTAATTCCTCCAATCTCACTTTCTGTTCCTGTTTCTTTCTGCCTTATCTCTTTCTGTCATTATTTAGTTTTCAGTTTGACATTATTCAATGTTGTCTCCTCTAACATCTTCATTTGTATCCAGAATGCATTGGTACCTGCTTTGCTTATGAGACAACTCCTTTCATATCTCTGTTCCCTCCTTAAATAATCTGCTTCTCTGAGGTATAAGTACAGGAGCTCTGTATCTTGTACTTTAGTTTGAATATCAACCATAACATAATATTATGATTCCCTTGACCCCCTCCTGCTTCATGACTTAACATTATACCCTACACTAAGTCTCATGACTTACTTCACAACTTGATGTCATATCCTACACTAAGTCTCACAACTTACTTCACAACTTGACATTATACCTCTCATTGTCACATCCCATGCCAATGGGCCAACTCTGCTATGTCTCCAGTGCCACTCTGGTTGCTTTCATGCTTTAAGCTGCATATTTCCTAGTTCCCTTTACCTCTGTCTTTTCCTATCTAATGATTGTTTCCAACTTTACCTATGCTAACTCCATACCATTCCAATACAACTCCATAGTTCCTTCAACCTCACTTTCTGTTCCTATTTCTTTGTGCCTCACTTCTTCCTGTCATTATTTAGTTTCAGTTTGACATTATTCAATGTTGTCTTCTCTGACATCTTCATTCATATCCAGGATGCATTGGCACCTGCTTTGCTTATAAGACAACTCCTTTCACATCTCTGTTCCCTTCTTAGATAATCTGTCTCCCTGAGGTATAAGTACTGGAGCTCTGTATCTTGTACTTGAGTTTGAATATCAACCATAACACAACATTATGATCCCCTCAGACCCTCTTCTGCCTCATGACTTGACATCATGCCCTACCCTAAGTCTCACAACTTACTCCATGACTCAACATCATACCTCTTGTTTGGAAAAGCCCTACAGCCTATTCCAGACCTTCAATAGTTTTCAACCCCTCCATAGATTGGGGCACCCAGTACTAGAATAAGAGTGCACCACATAAGGTAAAGCCAAGCCCCATCCACTCCAGAATTATCCAAAGTACCCCCAGAGTCCATCACAACTTTATAACACTCATTGGAAAAGCCCTATGGCCTATCCTGGACCTCCAATAGTTTTTAACCCCTTTGTAAATTGAAGCACCCAGTTCTAGCATAAGAGCACACTACATAAGGTGAAGCCAAGCCCTGTTCACTCCAGAGTTATCTGAAGTATCCCCAGAGTACATCACAACTTTATAACAGATTTGTGGAGTCAAGTCTGTAGATCTTAAGTATGATGTCAATATACTAGTGATGGAATAAGGAAATGTACATGCTAAACTCATGTTTAAGGCAGGTTATCTTGGCCAGTGATAAGACATAGGGTCTGAGGTCATCAATATGAGATGCAATGATGCAGATGCCAGATTTGTGATGATAAATGAATACACAGGGATCAAAAATGCAGACAGAAAAATCAAGATTAATAAGAATTGACTTTAGCTTGTGATACCAAAGATGGCTGGACTGGTGCAAATCATAGAGTACTTTCCTAAGAAGCCAGACATGCTGCTCAAGGCCATTTGCAACAAATTCAGCAGGCTACCAGATATAGGCAGGCTGATCTGGGGGCATGTTACTATTAAGGAAAGCTGAGTTCACATCAATGACATGAATTTCCCAGTCAAATGCAGCAGCAACAATTGTACAGAGCAGACAGATGGACTCAATTTGTGTAACAGGGGTAAAGGTTTCTTTAAAGTCAATACCTGGTTTTTAAATAAATTCACATGCAATAAGGCAGGCCCTATAGCATAGAATATGGCCAGAGGTATTAAATTTAATGCAGAAGATCCATTTTGTATCAATAGCAGTGCAACTGGCAGGGAGTTCAATGTGCTCATATGTTCCAAGTTGCATAATCATATCAATTTCATCATGCATGGCTTGCTTCCATTTCATATAATCTGGTAAGTTTATTGCCTTGCAGTATGTGCAGGGGTCTTTGCCTAACATGAGGTTCATATTTTCAATAGATAAGTGAGGCATGTATGTCTCATGCTTCTTAGCATCTGAACTGCATGAACTAGAGTCAGATAATTCCTTGTCTGAGCTCTGTTGCAAAGTTTGTGCAGCATCAAGTATGGTTTTTTGAGCCTTGATAGCAGCAGTGCAAGTAAACTGGATGCAAGGAGATAAAGATGGAGTAGGATTTTAATGGGGCAGAGGTTACTCTACATGGCTGGGCAGAGTAGGAGGAGGCTCCACATGGTTAGTGAAATGCAACTCTTGATATGTTGACTTAATCTAACCCTAACCCTTGGTGAGTGCCTTCCTAATCTTGCTATAGGGCTTTTGTACTAGTGGCCCCTAACTAGGCGAGATGCGAAAGAGTAAGAGCCAAGTACTGAGAATGGCAGGCTGAGAGTTAAAGAAGCAATGAATGCCAGTGAGACTGAACCTAAACCTAAGACTCAAGTGAGCAAGACTGGGAAATCCCAGCTTGCCTACCCTTGCCTTTATATATTAGAGGATCCTGAGCATGGATCATGCTGACTAAGTACATGAACTACCTAATCAGGAAATGCCCTAGACCCTGGGTTAATAGATAAGGAACATAAGGGAAAAGCATGGGGCAGATATTAATGAGTATGGCAAGAGGCCATGTGGATGTGGGAGAATGAAAGAGAAGTAATCTATGAATAGAATGCAGGGTCAGAGGTGCTTGCACCATAAGGATGGAGATCTCTGCCACAGATGAGATCCAATCTGTAGATCTGCCACAGATGCATCTAAAGTCCAGATCCAGATCCAGATCTAGATCAGATGAGATCCAT
>JBBPKN010000464.1:0-10432 GCA_038089275.1 Pulveroboletus cf. rosaemariae
ACATCTCTGTCCCTTTTCATTTCCCTGGAAAGCTTATTATTCCATTACAACTGTGCTGTAATTACCCTTTTTTCCCCTACTTGCAGTTAATCAAGCTTTGTTTTGGTTCCCCTATCAGTATCTGCTTGGATTTTCCCCTTGTTTATGTCTCCAATCTGGACTTTCTATTCATAATGCCTCCAATTCTTTTCTAATCCATCTCCAGAAACCCTTGTTTCCCTTACCCCTGTTCCCCTTGATTTCAGCAGCATTGTCTTGATAATGTACTCTGCCCCTGACACTTTGGCTGAGAGCCCTTCATACTCTCTGCCTCTATTCTGGGATACCTTTGTTTCTTGGAATACTCACTGCTCCTCTTCATTTTCTTCAATTTTCTGCCCTGGAAATCCTTTGCTCATCAGGCATTATCTCTGATAACTCCATTCCCACTCACAGGTCTTCCATTATCTTTTTGCTTTGTTGTTTTAAACCCTGCCTTTTCATTTCCCTGGCTATTTCTTTTCCTGGAGACATTTCTGCTCTTCTGTGTCTTCTGGGAATCCTGCCCATTTCTCCAAACTTCCTCCAAACCTCTTCATTTTCTCTGACTTATGCCCTGGGAATTCTTTGCTATTTTGGCCTTGTTTCCTGATGACTTCATCCCACTCACAGGTTTTCCTTTACTTTTTCTAATATGTCATCTTGAAAACTGTTCTTTTATTCCCTTAGGTATTCTATTTTCCCTGGAAAATTTCTGCTCTTTCTGTATCTCCTGGGAATCCATTCCCCCTTCTTATACCTTCAATTGGCCTTTGTGCCTTTCCTCCATTCCTCTGGGTATCTCTAGATCTCTTCTGCTTTGTGCTTCACACTACCTCTGGCCTTTTTTTACTTCCTGTCTCCTAGTTGATGATAGGATGTCAACCTTGAGGAGGGGATAGCATCTAGTGATTGCACTAGTAACTACTGATTGCACCTAGCAGCCTGCAACCTACTGGTCATCTAGCACTTGTGCTCTCTCCTCTCAGTTCTATTGCTTACCCCTCCAACCTTCCTTTATTCCATCTCTGCTTCTTTTCACCACAGTGACTAGTACACCACTTCATCAACTGCCCCATCTCCAATTGCCCCCAATACTTCCCTAAGTAGTAACTAGGCCTTTTCTATGTTATCTATTCCCCTACTTACCACATCAGGCTCAATTCTCTCTCCTTACTGTAGCACATAAATGCAGTACAATTTCCAATTGACATATAGTTCACTTTTGTCATATAGGGAAGGCAAGACCAACAAGCAACCCTTAGTACAACACCCACTCCTCTGGATTCTCTCTGACCTCCACTCTGCAGTGCTCCTGCTCTGCCTTAGCCTCAAGATCAACTGTAATGACCTTGGGTCCCTCTACTATAATGTATCCAGCCTGGTGGTCCTCTGCCAGTTTAATCTGGACTAGATCATAAAGGAACTTGTTCTGCTCCCTTATCTCTGTACACAGATGGCTACCAACCTCTCAAATTGCATCAGCAACCAGTTAATCCCCCACAGGCTTGGATTCTCCACTGCTCCCTGCCATAAAATCTCTGGGTTGCACCCACTTCACCCCTCTGATCCCTTCTTTCAAGCCTCTGATCCCAGACCCCTGTCCTTCTGATAAATGTTTATCAGAATTTCAAGCCAATACCATGTGGCTGGCTATCCTCTGCCTCCTATGTTCCAGATCCTTGGCCTATATCAGACCTACCCTATTATGGGAATAAAAAGCAAGTTGTTTGTCAAACCAGTATTGAAGTTTGCTGAATAAGAACATTAGAAATGGGATATGTCTTCAACATTTCTGCCCTCTCTGCCAGCTTTATCAGAATCCAACCTGACTCCAATTTAGCTCCAACTCTAGTTGAACAACTAGTTGTCTCACTGATACCTATTATATTTCAGTTTCCTTTGAAGATAAGAAACATTCCCTGACTCTGTTGCTTTTCAACCCACTTCCAACATTTGCTCTCAATATTCTATTTGACTATCTGGCTCTAGTCTAATTTCTGATCTTCTTTCTGGTAGTCTTTCTGAAGCCCCCAGGCTCTCTGCTTCTATTCCTCTCATTTTCTTTTTAATTTCCCTAACCCTGTTTCAGAGTAACCATTTTAACATCTGTTTCTAATCTCATCTCTCTAGGATACTCAGTTAATTTTTTTATTCCCTCCTTGGTTGTTCTTTTGTTCTCCCTATTACCCCATGACTGCCCAAGGCACCACTTGCCTGGTCATGAAACTTCATTATGATAGGTTATCTTGCAATTTGCAGAAACTTTATTTTTCCAAGCTCATTTTAACCTTTCTTCAAAAACTTGTTCATGCAAGTAATCATGGGGCTTCTTGATAGTTAGTTTTTCTTCCATTACTTAGTCAATTCTCAGGTTTTTCAACCCATTTCCAACCTCTGACCTCTGATTACAAAAGATGCTAATGAACCTGAATTGTTGCTACTCTATGACATTATCCAAGTATCATTACTTTATTTTCATCCTGCTTCCCCTCTGTCTTCTTCCAAAGTTCCACCATCTCTCCCACTACCTCTTCTTCTTTGCTGTTCTTCAGCCCACTCTCTGCATCCTCTTCACTTACCTTCCACATGGAATCTAAGATGTCAACCAGCTGCACTAGCAGCCAGTTCTCCTGCCTTATCTCCTGCACCGCCCTGTCATCCACTTCCCATATGGCCACCACCAGCAGGTAACAGCCCTCTGCCACCTGCTTAGTACCCCCCTCTGCTCCCTCTGAGCATACTCTCTTCTCAGGCCACTCATTCTCCACATCACTCTGCCATTATTTCCATACTGACTTCTCTTCCTCTGGATGCTTGCACCTTACCTTGACCTCTTGGCAGGCCAAACACAACATGGAATTTCCCACACCCACCTCACACTTCAGCCCCTGGTCCTCACACCTCCAGCATGCCAGTATCTCCTCTGCTTGCTGCTTCCCCTTGTCATTGCTAGGCCCTGCCTGGGCCTGCACTTGCACCTTCTAATGATTTTAAGCTACCCTGCTCTCAGGTGAATGACCATGGTACTCATCTTTTCCTGGGCAGCTGCCTCTGCCACCTGCTGGGCCCTCTTGGCCTCTTTGGCTTGCCTTTAGGCAGCCTTCTCTGCCACCTTCCAGGCCTTCTCCACCTTTTTCTGCTCCTTCTTCTTTGCCTTTACATGCCTCTTGCACTCCATGTACTTTGCATTGGCCAATATCTTATTGTTATCAGCACACTCTATGATGTGCTCCTTAGACCATGTTGCAATGTTTTTGAATAATGACATGTTGTTGTAATAAAGAAAGGATGAGTTGTCATGAACTATCTGTTTTTATTCATGAGCAAGCTGAAAACTCCAATCTTCCACCCCATTGTCACTAAACAAGGTCATGTGCTTGTCACCTCCATACCACTCCACTTAACTACCCTGATGTTACTAAAAGCACAATCATGTGCCCATGTTAAAACTTTCCATCCCTACTGAAAAGAGACTGTTAAAACCTATACCAAGATGAGTATACTTTTAACCAGTTCCTCTTTTTTGAATGAAACCCTTGACACTGAAGGAAGATCAGAACTCTGGGGTGCTCTGGAGAGTTCTGGGAAAATCTAGGAAGGGTTTCAATGATTGAATGGGACTCAGCTTCATCTTATGGGGTGTGCCCTTGCACTTCTCCATTGTTCTGATTTACATAGATGTTAGAGTGGGTGATAAGGCTGTCTCTATGCTCAACAGAAGGGACAGGCAGGACAAGGAGAGTCAAGCCTAATCATGGGGGTGAGGCTTTACAACTCTTTTGAGAATATCATGTAGCCTCGGAGGTACTCCAGAGTAACCTGGAGGGTCAGAGTGAGTCCAAGGGCTTGTGCAGAGTAAGGATGATGATAGAAGGGTTCTGGTGTTTTTGTCAATATTCATACTGAGGTACAAGATACAGAACTACAGTACTTATACCTTAGAGAGGCAGAACTATCTAGAGGTGTAATGAAATGAGACAGGTGCAAACTCAGAAGCAAAGCAGATGTCTAGATATCTAGGAAATGAATGGAGATGTCAGAAAGACAATGTCCAATCATGTTAGACTGAAACTAAAGGGTGACAGAATGAAACAGGGGAGAGCAAGAAACAGGAATGGAACAGGAATAGTAACAATGATGGTAATGATAGCTGACTGGGAATGGTAATGGAGTTATATTGGGACAGTCCGGAGATGATGAAGGGGAACTAGGGTAGTACTTAACTGGAACAGAGATAGCCTGGGAGCAGAATGGGGCAGAGTGGAAGTGGAAGCCTGGGAGAGTGTATAATGCTGAGGGGTGGGAAGTGTTCATGCATAACTGGGGGAGACTGGAATGGTGACAGAGGGCTGGAGTTGCCTGGAGGGGAGTCAGAGGGCTGGAGTGGCTTACTAGGTGTGAAGACCAATTGTAAGCTGGGTCAGAATGGGGTCAGAATTTGGGTCAGAGGTCCAGGATATGACAGTTCATCACCACACTAACCCAGATCACATGCCCATACCCTCTATATTCCAGGCCAATGGCCTTCAAGGGTTCAAGCCTAAGGGAGAGATACTGTTATATCCCATACCTTCAATCCAACTTCAACCCAGCTTACAACTGGTCCTCATACCCAGTAAGCCAATCTAGCCCTCTGACTCCCCTCTATATAACTCCAGCCCTCTGTCACCATTCCATTTCACTTCAGCTATGCTTGTACACTTTCTACCTTGCCAGCAGTACAAACTTCACTGGCTCTCTGTTTCTGTTCTGCTCTAATCCTGACCTTAGTTCTTTTTCATTCTCCATATGTACTACCTTAGTTTTCACTTTATTCTCTCTGGAATATCCACTATCACTTTGTACCTTGTCTTGCTTATAGTTACTGTTCTTGTTCTTTTTTCTGTTCCTGTTCCTGTTTCTCTTTCACTTCTTTCTGTTACCTTTCAGTTTCAGTCTGACATGATTGGACATTGTCTTCCCTGATATCTCCATTCATTTCTTTGATACTTAGATATCTGCTTCACTTTTGAGTTGCATCTATTTCATTTTGCTATACTTCTAGATAGTTCTGCCTTCCTGAGGTATAAGTACTGTAGTCCTGCATCTTGTACCTTAGTACAAATATCAACATAAACACCCTTGTCTTGTTATTATCCTTACTCTAGTTGAGCTACCCAGCTCACCCTTTGACCCTTCAGAGTACTCCAGAGGACCTCCAGGGCTAAACAATATCCTTGAAGGAATTATAAGGTCCTACTCTCATAACCAGGCTGGATTCTCCTTGTCTTGCCTTGTTCCCCCACATCAAGTGTCAAGAACACCCTTCCCTTCATAACCAATTCCTTTGTAAATTGGGATACTGTGAAGTGCAAGAGCACACCACATAAGGTGAAGCTGAGTTTCTTTCAACCAATGCAATCCATTCCAACCCTTCACTGGATATCTCCAGATCTTCCAGAAATCTCTGGAGTTTAAGCCTGGGTTAGGTTGATATAGTAAGAAGGGTATAAGTTTTAACAGTGGACTGGCCTATACAGTGATGATTATTTTTTCCCTTCCTACCCTTGCTTTTGCAAAGCCTGTTTTCACTACTGCTCCCTCAGCCATATACATGTCAACTGCCCATCCTATCAATGCCCCTATTGCCTCTGCTGGTGACCCAGTTATTCTCAAGCTTGCTGCCCAACTCAGCATCATGTCACTAACCCCCTTGTCTTCTTCTCCTTATCCTCTTCTTCCCATGGCTCCTTCTACATTCCCTCCTGGGGTTCATCCCATTCCTCACAATGCTTCCACAGCTTTTGCCACTCCCAGGAATTGTATCACTACCCTCCCACAGCTTTCTTACCTCCTCTACCTTTGTATTACACCAGTGATGACTTCTGTGACAATGTTATTGATGAAGTTGGCTGGGCCAACATTACCAGCTCCCTGGGCCCCTCCTATGAACCCTTTTAGGGATTCAGTGGGTCTTTTACCCCTAGTAGGGGGGTAATGTTATGATTTCCTCTTTTTTTTCCTTTTTTTTTCCTTTTTACTCTCTTGTCTTAGCTTCTGCTCTTCATGTACCTTGGATGCTTTCTTGTTCATCCTTTACCCTAGACTTCCACTTTTCCCATGCTCTAGTCCAATCTAGGCTGCTCTCTTGTTCCACCCTTTGCCCAGATGTTCTATCTTCTAATTAGCTGACACATAATCATTTTATCACTTTCCATCCATTTCCACATGAATAACTTACTCATCATTTGTCAGCATGATTACATAGCTGTCTCTGCCTAAACCCTGTTCTCTGTACTATAAAGTAGTATACTTCACATTTTCTCTTTCCTTATGCTACTTCTACCTTGTGATCTCCTGCATACTCCTCATCCTTGTATCTAGTACCTGGAATCCATCCCTGTTCTGTCCTGGCAGTCTCCAGTCTCCAGTCTAGTCATCCTAGTATTCAACTTAAAGCACAATTTCATATTTATCACTTATCTACTTGTCCTTGAAGCTTACATTCTTGTAGAGCTTCCCCTTGTCCTCACCAGCAAGGTCTACTCTAGTCCCTACCCAGGCCTAGCATAACAACCAGAGAAGCTTGTACTGATAGCAGGGTGAAAAATATATAAGCATAACTGGAGTGGGATGGAGTGGTAATGGAGGATCAAAGTTGCATGGAGGAGAATCAGGGGTCTGGAGTAGCTTACTAGGTATAAAGACCAGGTGCAAGCTGGATTGGAATTAAATTGGAATTATGGAATATAACAGCTACTTAAAGAGATAATATTATCTCTCTTGCCTCTTTTAATCTTTTCTGTAGGAAAATTACATCTCAAACTGGTCTAGGGAAGTCTACTGTGGCTAGGGTCCTTTAGGAAATCCAACCAGAGAAGGAAAATTATCATGGTGGTAATCCTTCAAAACTTTCTTCTATTAACAAGTATGCTATTGTTTAATAACTTCTTACTGGAAAGGCCAGTAATGTAGTTTAGGCCACTTATTTCATCAATTCTATTGTCAGCACTCCTATCTGCCCACAAACAGTCAGGAATACCCTCAAGAAAGCTTCTTTAAAAGCTGTGGTAAAGAAAAAAAAACTTTTTTTTGCTATTCATAGAAAAAGCAGGTTGGTCTTTGCTTTAAAGTACCAGCATTGGACTGTGGAGGACTGGAAGAGGGTGATTTGGTCAGATGAGACTAAAATAAATAGGATTGGATCAGATGGACAAGAATATGTGTAGAAAAAGAAAGAAAAGAAGATAAGTTCTAAGGAAATCAAAGATACAGTCAAGTTTGAAGGATTACTCATGGTATAGGGCTGTATTGGATGAAATGGTGTGGGAGTTTTGAGTGAGGTTGAGGAAAGAATGGATGCTAAACAATATGTGGAAATTTTGGAAAAAGAATTGTTGCAGAGCATGGAGAATTCTGAAATTTCTTTAGATAAAATTATTTTTCAGCAAAATAATAATCCCAAGCATATCTCTAGAAGAGCTCAAATCTGATTTAAGAAGTAAAATATCAAGCTTCTGGATTGGCCTGCTCAATCTCCAGATCTTAATCCTATTGAATATACTTGGGGTTATTTGAAAAGATGCCTTTTAGATTATAAGAGGGCATTTACAGAAGTTTATTAATTATGAAATAGGGTGGTGGTAGAGTGGAAAAGGATTTCTATGAAGAAGTGTCAAAAATGAATAGAAAGCATGCATAGAAGGACTCAAGCAGTTATCAAGGCCAAGAAAGGTCATATCAGGTACTAAATACCATATTCTATTCAAAGTTAAAAAACTATTTCAATAAGTTGTTATTTTGATATGGTTGCCATGTTACCAAAACATAATCAAATGCTTTGATTATTGGACCAATAGAAAGCCAAGAGCAAGTACTGCATTTCATACACTTATAGCCTAGTATAATAATTAGTAAAACATCAAGCTAGATGTTGAACTGCTTCTAACCCTAATCTAGGGTCTCTTAATAAGTATTGTTTCTACTACTAAAGGGCTTTTATGCTAGTGGCCCCAAACTAGGCAAAGAATGTGAATAAGCTGAGCTAACCACAAAGAATTATGAGATTACTTGTGAAAGTATAAGGGAATAGTCTAAATAATCTATAAAAGAAATAATCTTTTAGATACAAGAACTAAATCAGAACTTAAGTGAGCAAGACTGGGAAAACCCAGCTTGCTACCCTCACCCTTATATATTTCAGAGGCTAATGCATAAACCAGATAATCTATATATACTAGTATGAAATTTTTTACTGTAAAAGAAAACTAAATATAAAACATAACTAAGAAATAACTAACTACCTGTAGGTATTATAAAGTGACACTCCAGCACCAGAACTGGTCATGTGATCTCATGTAATCATGCACAAGAAACCTCTAATATAAAACTCTAGTCTAAGATTTCTTCTTTATTTAAAGTATACTTAGTAGGAAGTCACATGAGAGCATATAATATGGATTATTCCAGAATCTTCTAGATCTCATCTGGATCTGGATCTGGATCTGATCTCTGATTTATCTGTAATAGATCTCAAGATTAGATCTTATCTGTGGCTAAGATTCCTATCCTTACTATTGCTACATGATAGACTTTGCATACTTTTCTTTCTAGTCAGAGTTTTTATACTGGTTTATATAGATTATCTGGTCTATATGCCAGTTCCTGGAATATATAATTCCTAGAAAGTTACTTTCTTAGATCTAGATGAGGTTTATTCTTTCACATCCTTATAAAGGCTTACTACTCTCTTTCTCCCTTATCTAGTTAGAGGCCACTAGCCACAAAAGCCCTATAGGAAGACAATCTAGGAACTCTGGTCAAGGATTAGGGTTAGGACCCTTATTCTTTCTCTTTTTCTTTTAGGTTTAGATTTAGGGCACAACAGTTGGTTGTGCTTCAGTAGAAAGCCATGAGAATAAGTGAAGATTAATAGAATGAAAGTGCAGGATTAAACATAACTACATCATAAGAATGGAGATCTCTGCCACAGATAAAATGTGATCTGTAGATCTGCCACAGATACATTTAAGATTCAGATCCAGATCTAGATGAGATCCTTGAGATTTATAAAAATAAGATCAATAGATATTCCCAGGAAAAATCCAGGGAAAATCCTTGTCAGGTAATCTGTGATGTGATTACTGCAGGAGAAACTCTAAGTAAAGGAGAAATTACAGACTAGAGTTACCAAAGAAGGATTGCTACTCCTATGATCACATGATTATAGTAGTATAGTACATAAAAATTGAAAGTGCCTTGTAGTTTATTGTTACTTTGTAACAATTAGTAGTTATTGATAGCCATTGCATTTAGTGCAAAACATGCAAACATTGGGACAGTTTTTTGAGCCACTATATGTTAGTAAAAGTAATAAGGAATAAACAGTTACCAGAGCATTTCTGCAGATTGGGATAGTGTTTGTCATTTATTCTGTGAACAATAGTGGTGCCAAAACCAGTAGCAGTAGATATTTGACAAGTAAAGTAACCCAATTTCAAAAAAGCAACAATTTGATTGATTTGATTAATAGAAAGAGATTTTATAATAAGAATATGGAAGAAGTGGTGGTATTTTGGTTTGTTTATACTATATTGAACTTCTTGTACATCACATGACTCAATTATTATGTAATATCTTGCTACAATATTTAATTCTGATAATATTAGAGATTAGCAACAAAACTGTTTTAATAAGTATATGTTAAAACTTATACCAGTATAAATATACTGTTAAAAAAGGTATCTCTCATGTTTGAGTACACTATACCAATCTTCTTCCTGAATGAAACCCTTATGGCTAGAGGACAAAGGTCAGGTTCCAGTACTCTAGTGGTGCATGAATCTGAGGAAAGATCATACTCCAGAAACTCTGGGGATGTCCAGAGACTTCTGAAGGGATTCAGGAAAGATTAGTTGATCAAACAGGACTTGGCTTTACCTTATGTGGTGTGCCCTTGCACTTTCTGATGTTCCAATTTACATAGCCATCAGAGATAGGGAAGAGAACTGTCTTGATACTTAACAAGAGGGACAGGCAGGACAAGAAAAGTCAAGCCTAGTCATGGAGGTGGAATCTTATGACTCCTTCAAGGATATCACTTGGCCCCAGAGGTTCTTCAGAGTAACCTAAAGGGTTAGAGTGAGCTTAAGGGCTCCATCAGAGTAAGAACAATGACAAGAGAGTATTTATGTCAATATTTGTACTGAGGTACAAGATACAAGACTATAGTACTTATACCTCAGAGAGGCAGAACTATTTAGAAGTGTAGCAAAGTGAGACAGGTGCAAACTCAGAAATAAAGCAGATGTCTAAATATCTAAGAAATGAATGGAGATGTCAGAGAAGACAATGTCCAATCATGTCAGACTAAAACTGAAGGGTAACAGGATAAAACAGGGGAGAGCAAGGAACAGGAAGAGAACAGGAAGAG